>JAUUEB010298573.1:0-12905 GCA_032362205.1 Clione limacina
TGTTGTCTCATGGTCGGAGATAGAATTCTGAAATTGTACACAGAGGTTTAATTCATCGGTCTCTAAAAACTGAAGCTTAATTTTTTGAAAACAAAACAGTTTTGACAGAGTTATGTCCCTTTTACTTGTGTCTGATGTGTGTGGTTGTACTCTCTATGAGTGCTAATTTTTCTAGTTTAATAGTTTATTAACTAGTTATTTACATAATGTTTTTTATCGCAAATTAGCAAAATAATTTTACTATGGCTACTTAATCTTTTTTCAAGATGTAAATTTGTAACGGTATCTTTAAAATAGACGCATTTGATTTCTATTTTAAACGGTTATACAACTCCGCGTTCTAGATGTGCATAACTTCAATGTGCTAATAAGGAAAAGTCTCAAGACATTTTGAAAATAAGTTATTCCCTGCTCAAGGAAGGGCAAATTGATTTCTCCCAAAATTAAAGCTAAAACGAAGTCAACCAATCAGTTAACTAATTGTTTTGTTAGCAAACTGTTTACGCCCATGTTATTTGCTTTAACAACTTGGTCTATACTTTCGCCGAGAGGGCAGCCCCTCTCCATCGTCTTCCCGTACTCTTATATTTAGCCTGCTAGAGTTTCAGGCGATATCAGGGCTCATGCGTGAAAATAGGTTTTACATACATGTGATTAGCTCTGCCACCACGTACAACAACCAATCAAGGTTGTACCGATTGGGACAAGAAATGGAGATTGCTCTCAACATTTTTGGAAGGATGTGAATTTGTTTCCAAATTCCCTTGAAAAAGTACCATGGTTCAAAAATTGCTCAGGGATAAGTCCGTATTTGAGAGGGAATTTGTGTGTGTTGAAAATAGAAATCCGATCAATCAGATGCCATGAAATACACAATTTTCGAAATTTTCGTAGGCCAGAAATCTATATTTGACCATTGAAAACATAGTCTACAGAATTCACCTAAAATGCAGAGTTTTACGCAAATTTTTCAGTTAGCTTAATCTGTTCTCTTATATTATAAATCTTATAACACTGAAAATATAAATCAGAATCTACAAGATGTGTCTTGAACTCAAATGTAACATTTTGCGTAAATGAATTTAAACTTTTGCTTTCTTGTTTGATCAACAGCACATTTGTTAACAACTAAATGTTGTAACCAGAATCTCCTAAATGCCTCTGAAATGTACTATTGAGCAATGATATTTTCAATCATTTGAGCATTTTGTTTTCATTCCAAGTCGATTAAAAGGAAGATTTTGCATTGGTATTTTGAAATAATCATTATGTTAATTGAAAACTATGAACAGGACAGAGGATATTGATTTTTGCAACACTGACATATGTTAATGTTAGTCGCGATTTTTTTGACACTTTTAACGATACAATTATCATAGCATTTGTTATAATATCAGATTTTACATGTTGTTGCTAATGAACCATAACTTTAGCGACCATATTATACGGTCCCTAAGACCACAACCAATTAGACCATTCTTCATATTAGAATTAACACTTGTATCAGCTTGACACTGTTATGGCACGTCGCTGTTATTGGGATTATATTAATAAAACATATTCCTGCTACTTTGTAAATCATACGTTTTCACACTTAATAAAAAGAAAACTCAGCATGTGGAGGTGTCAAAATCTAACTGTGTTGAAGTTATGGTTTTGAAATAATTGTCACCTCACAGAACAAAGCAGGACTTCATTGAATTCCAAAAGTCAATTACACTTTTGACAAGTGGTCTCCTACAGTGTTTTGTAACGTCACCCCCAGTCTGTCACGGAACTTTGTGTTGTCGTTTTATTTCTTGTCGCAATCTCAGTCCAGCGTCTCTAAAAAGACCACCTGCCTTGGTCATTTTGTTACTGGCTCGCGCCTGGCGTGTGGCCAGTAGAGCTCAACCAGTGTCCAGCTCTGTTTACGTGTGGTGTAGTGTGGTCAGTTTTATGTCAGGATCTTACGATTTGGAGCTATTGATGTAGAAAAAGGCGTTGGTTGGATAGTCATAACGGATGATTGGTTTCGTAGGAAATAGGTGTTTTAGACATTGTTTTACAGAGTTGTTTAGTGTGACACAATTAATTATTGCGCTCTAGTAACTCATGATAATCAAAGTGCAATGCCGTTCTGTTGCATGCAGGTCCTTAACTTAAATAGATTTACAGAAGAATTTTTGCCACAAAATATGGTGTATGTTTTAATTAACTTGTGTATGACAACAAGAGGTGTTGTGCAGGCGCGTAGCCAGGGTGAAATGGGGGAAAGTCCCTCCCCCCATTTCAGATCCAAAATGCTGTAAATTTGGACAATTTTTAACTATTCTAAAAAAAAAATCGGCCGCTTTGCGGCCATTTCTTTGATAAAATGCTCTAAATTTGCATCATTTTAAACCAATCTTAAAAATTTCAATCTCAATCTCGGCCATTAATTTAATAATATCCAAGGTTGTCCCCCCATTTCAAAATCTTGGCTACGCGCCTGGTGTTGTGATATTTGTCAATTCTTGACACCACAAAGTTCACTCAGTGACTTCATTCATCGAACGTGTCCAGGCTTAGTTTTAAGTCCCATTCTTCCCTTGTCCTTTCTGAAATGGTAGTCAGTGTGAAGCCATTACACAGTTGGCTGTTAATGAACTTGTATTGGGACTGAGTGTGACACGTTACAAAGATCAGTAGTAAAGTCTTAGATTGGGGATTAAAGTTTTTCCTTTAGTGCTTAATACACTACTAAAACGACAGAAACGTATCACCGGTCCATTTCCTCCACACAATTCTGCATTACAACAGGTGGTTATCTGTTGTGTTTCAAATTAACACTTAAGGTGACACTGATAGTACTTTAAACTCATCATTGAAGAGCATGTTTGCTTTGATTTTAACATAAACAACTACTATTGATATAAAAGCAATGCTTCAGAAATGATAACATTGAAATTATAATCTGTAAAATAATCTATCTCTTTTATTCCATAAAAACACCACATGAGTTCAGGAGAATTTAATTTTACTGCGTTTTTTAATCTGCTCAATAATTCTAAGTTTGGATAATGTCAATCTTTAAATACAAATCGGTCGTAATTCATCCAAACACTGGTATAAATGCTAGTACGCAAAACAAAAGATCAAATATGAGGCCCTCTTTAACAGTTCAAGCTTCCACTCACCTTGAAATTCGATACTTATCCCTCCCCCCCTTCTTCACTGTCTCGTTTTTTTTCTCGACTTCTCCTCTTTTGTGAGCCATCCCCCTGTGGGGATGCCAGCTACGGCTGGATGAGAAAAACAAGAACATTTTGCATCATTACATTTGGATAGACAAAATAACAAAATTGCCTTGATTTCCTAAAATATGGCGTTAAAAGTCACATCATAAACTCACTGGAAGGTATAACTAGTTATTCCGTCAGATTCGTCTCCCTAACGTTCAAATCAAAATAGTTTTACTGCGAATTTATTTTCTTAACCTCAAAGTTATTCTTCTCACCAATACACCAACATGCACATTAATACATGGAGCTTATCATTACATGTGTGACATTAGTCGTTTATCTCGTCGGTTGTCTTTTTGAAGGAAGTAAAAATTTATGAATTAAATCTTTTTGCGTTCGTAACTGCTTTAAATGCAAATGAGTATCGTGCAGGTGGCAGTTTGATGATCAGAATTTGTACACGATCCGATATCTTCAGTAACTCTCAATGTACAATGAGATAGGTTGGTGCCTCACAGTTGTTACTATGTATTTACTTTGGAACAAATTTTCAAGATTGAAACATGACGTTCCATGTTCCATGCGGGAACTATTAACGGTAATTATGGACGTCTTGACTATTGAAGAAACAAGTTTAAGTGCTGAAACCTATGTCACCAGAAAAGTCTTTGTTTTGCGAAAAACAAATTGAAAGCTGTATTTATGATAAATACAAAGCCACTGTACTGATTGTTTTCAGTTGTAGCTAACAAAGAGGAAGCTAGTGCAATACAACTTAACTCAAATGTGATAATCAATTTTCTCTCGGGTAAAGAGTTTTGTGACACCAGAAGGAAATATGCGAAGCGTACATTTTGACAATAAAATAGTGACAAGACAATCAAGCAATAGATTTAACGTGGATTCTCCCTTCTGAATAGAATATTGAATGGGCATTATAACAGTAAATGCCACAGACGTAAAAGGAAAGTCGCATTGGTCCACTGCTTTTATAGAATATTGTTCCACGAGTGACATAGCGTTGTACAATAAGTTCTAGAGCTTAATTCGGGATTAGTTTTTACTCCAAACCTTGACGTTTGAATTTAAGTTACTTTAAATTTATCATTATCAGAAACATTCTTACCAAATGCATCACATTCATTGTTACGAGTACCAGATTCTAAAACGCAGAACAAATGTTCGGAACCCCAAGGAATCCCTAGATTAAGACCTTTCAAGTTTTTACCTGAAGTAAGCTTTTGTAGCTTTTGCGTTACTTTTTCAGTTTTATTTTTTGATGAAATGTGTCTCTTAAATAAGAGCAATTGTTTTGCTAACACACTCTAAAGTATTTTCTGAACGATAAACCACGCATATTTAAAATTTTAAACATATTTGAATCAAATATTATAAATGTGTGTTCATAACATATCTTAAATATTGCAAACAATTGAAAAGGAAGCGGGAACAATCTGGGCGTGTCTACATATTTTTCATTAAATTACATGTGGACCCTCTCTAGACAGACGTTTGGATGTGGACACAGAATAAATAAAGACATTATAAAACGGTTCAGATACTTTTTTGCATTTTTCATTGTTTTGACGTATAGTGAAAGTAGTATGATCACACAAAGAAAGACATTTTGAATAGCGTTATTGCTTCTTTAAATTACCAAGTGCACATGTGCTGATGACAGAGAGTGGATGAACAAATCCAGCGTGCATAGAACTTTAAAAATGGAGGACCTTTAGTTAGTTTTTAATGTCTAAAGTAAACTCCTGAAGGCGTTCAAGTGGCATAAACACTTGGGTACCATCAATGAGGTAGTCGATGTATTCAGATTCGCCGATAAGATGGCGGACTACTGTCTCCCTGGCGTAAAAATAACCAAATGTTTGGATGGAGACTGTGCATCCTAGTTCTGACGAGGGATGTTTTCTTTCTCTCACAGCGAGGCAGACAGAGTGCTGATCTTTGAAAGGGTCAAGCAAAGAGCAAAGACATAATGAAACGGATCCGCTTATGATAGTCGAGGCTCCGTGACAGCATCACAAAGGTTTTGTAATGAGTTGTGGACTCTTCAGGGGGCATACTGTTTATATAGAGGACCTGCTATCCACACCCACGGGAAATCTGTTTTAATCAATTAACGATGTACATTAAGAAATGGGTTGATTCAATTTCTGCCCAAAATGTTTAATAAAACAGATGCATGTGTTGTTAAATTATATTAATAAAATACGTACGTACTTGCAGGGAGCAAATCAGTATTTAAAAGAACATTTGCTTCTATTTAGATTTTCATTAAAACTGGTATATTTTCTAACCTTGCAATAAGTGCTCGCATTAAAACACACCAGAGTCCTTTGAGTAAGGAGAAGAAATTTAGCATATGTTTTTTCAAAAAGTTAAGCTATGCTCCACATAATTGTCAGGGATGGGGGTATATATGATATCACCAATATAAAGCAAGCATCAACCACTTGGGTAAACAAGTAATTCAGCTCATTGATGATGGTATTACATCAATCAAGTTATGTTAAGATCTTCATCACCGTGCGTTATATACATGTCTTGTTTTTTGTAAAATATAAGCAATTCAAAATAGCTGCAAAAAAATGTATACATTTTGAGGAATAAAATGCTTTAGTGATACCTTTTAATGTAATAAAATGAAGTCAACGTTGAAATTATCCAAAATCTCGTTGTCTCGGTTTAGAATCAATAGAATTTTAATGTTAATGGTAAACCGCGTAACTTATTGGGTTTATGTGTATGTTACGTTGTATGCGAGTGTGTTTGAATATTATAGGACACGTCCAACCATACGCATTTATCAACACATTTAAATGAAGTCTGTTTTCTTCCATTTTCTTATTGTGTTTTATTTAATGTGATGGTTATATTTCGCATTTGCCCACAACAATTAATGGTGAAGAATTGAACTAACGTGTTTGAGGTTATATCTTGTTATCAGACAACTCTGATTAGATTTTATGATTAGAAATTACGTTTGAAAACAAAATTCACATAATCATCTTTTGGGTTAACAAGGATCACCCAACAAGAACATGTGGCTATGTGAATCCCATTTTTTTGTTAATTAAATATAAATAATCGTTCAACTCGATATGGCTATGTAAACTAAGTTCCTTTGTGTTAAGCTCTAATCTTTTTGTCAATCAGAACTGTTTGGCTTTAAAAGTGTTTAGATCTCTTTGAGACCACCTTAAACGATTGTTGTCATTAGATTCGACACCTATACGACATATTTCCGACGCCCAGTGCGTGGTCCATTTGCTTAAAATTTTGATGTTAATCACCGCAGCCAATAGACAGATGCGTGCAAACTATATCAGATATTTGAAGGACTCTTGATACACAATGACACTGCTAACTGCTATCTGTAGATCTCTGCCCGTGACGCACGCGACCATAGGATTCAATACAGCGGAACGCGGTGATGACAGCCAATCATAGACTACTACTTTATTAGCCGATACACCAAGAGTAGCAAGTATAATGTTGTAAAAATATATGATAACTTTTAATTCATGAAAACTGATCAATCAACGAATGGGTCTACAGGATGAGTCGATTTTAACGTCGAGTAGTATAATAGTGTTTACATTCTTAGAAATATTACGATTCAGCAAGGTAAAGATAACTTTAATACATAACTAACGTTTAAAGTTTTAAAAAATCACATAATATCTTCTTCAGTGTATATCTCTGGTTACGTCTGAAAGTTGTCTACAATTACATGTTTACTGCATGCGAATTGATTATGTGACTGTTATATACTACAAAAGCACAATTGCAATTGATAAGATTGCCATACGCTCTCTCAAGGTATTCCTTATTTTGATTGCAGAAAGTATTATGGGCTTGATCAAAATATGTAAATGTACTGAATATTGTCACAACCATAACAACTATAACAGGAATTTAGGCTTTAACTTGTATAAGAACGATGATTAATGAGTAGGTTCCAGTAAATATGGAGATCTTCACACTATTATCATTAACATCATTAGTTCATACAAACTCAACATCATATAGCTGCACAAAGAGATTAATTGAATTCTCGTCCAAAGACTGAGTTCATTTTATTGAATGTGTTTCGGTCTATTATCACTTGATCTAAGCCAAGCTCAGTCAACGCCTTCAAGTTTGCAATCAAACCACTCAAGTCACACATCTCAATGATCTCGTAGATTGCCATGACACTGACCCGCTTGTAGTAATAAATGGCTAAAAGTCATCTACAGTAGATGCTTATACGTAATTACAAGCTGAGGCTCGGATCATCAACCTTTAAATATTTTCTCTTTCGTGCAATTTCTTTGTCATGACTGCTTGTTTATATTGCTAATTTTTGTCATTTATTTTTATAAATTTGATTTAATGATTGTAAAAAAAGTAAACTCATGTTTTTTTTTTTAAAACGATACTTCGACTACATAGAGAATGATCAACAAATATAAGTATTTCTTTATATAATGTTATGATGAAAATTGTGAGAACGAGCTCAGTAATTCTTTGACATATTGCCTGCACAGACCGTTGGTAGAAGATCAAAGTAATGATATAGATCGGACTGAGGACTTTGGACCACCTTCACCGAATGCTTCCGAGACGAGAATGACTGATGGGACGAGATAACATCGACATGCTTTCATATAAATGGCATGAGCTCAACTCTAAATGACAGGCCGGCATTGAGGAGGTGAGATCTTCATCACACTCGTCATCGGCCTCTTTATCGTCACCGACTTCGACATTAGCAATCGTCATGATTAGGTTTAGAATTTGACATTCCCCATATCACAGAGGGAAACTGACAGATTAACAATTTGAGCAAAGTGGCTATGACAACACCAGTATGAAGTTTTAATATTCCAGTAAGTTGTCAGATGGTCTTGTGTCCAAGAAAATACATTGTAATCTTTAAAACACCTATGAGTTCACCTAAGTTCAGACGGATGAATAAATGAAACTTTTCTATCTGACCAGTTCCAAAAATCACCAGAAATCAACCCACTACTTAATCTGAAGAATTTAATTATTAAGAAATATAAATTATATACAAAAGTAAATACAATAAATACGTGGTCTTAATCAACTTATCACTTTCATACGTTCAAAGATAAAAACAGGAATCAATAATATTTTAACGCAATCAAACAAGTTACCAGGTTTATTACAAAAGTTGTCTAAAAAATAAAGTGTTGGTGTAGTAAATTACTTATCACAAAAATATTCACTCAAGATACGTCATTTGTGTTTGTACGACTAAGAATAAGGCATATTATTTGCACGATTTGAATAGTCGCCAGGGTAAGTTAGGTCGACAATAAATCAGATGATTAGGTTTCTATATATAGCACATATTATAGATCGAAGTCATTCATAGAAACTTAATCATCTGATTGTACCAACAGCTTTATATAGACCAGGGAAATCCCTAGGCTTTGGAAAGAAATAAAACCTATGAAAGTCGAAAGAGAATTCCAAATCCTATCAGTGAAATAAATACCCCACGAGGAAAAATACTCGAGTATAGTTCTTTTGGATTCATTAAAAGGATAATTTATTCTTTAAATTATTTACAAAAGTATGATAATTTTCTCATTAGGAATATCTATATAAGTATAATACCTTCTAACGTTGTAATTTTAACTCGATTATCAGATTTAACTGAACTCCCAATGATGACTACAACTGCTTGTTGGAATTAAGTGCCATGTTTTGTTTTAATTCGACAAAAAGCCTCCAAATAAAGCTAAGTTAATCAATACATCAATCAACAATTTCATTCTATCTTTCTTTCCATCTAATAGCTGTTTGCAACATTTCATTTCAGCAATCTTTCTGTTTTACCCTAGCATTTATACTATTAGTGTTTGATGATTACAGATCCATTGTCTGAGGTCGTAGTAACACCTGCCTCCCACATAACAGGTCAGATACTCACATAAAGGTCATGTAGGTCACATTAGAAACGACCTCAGAGACAGTAGTCCTACTCAATACACACAGCGCCACCATAGTTTATCTAAATCCTAAATAACAGCATCACCATCACCATTAGTACCATCATTACTAGCAGTTCCATCAGAATTAGGCAGTTTCTTTGACAAGAAAACCATTATAATTTACATGACGGCGCTTGTACCACGTCACACGTGAAAAACGATAGCCTCATAATCACTGCTTTTTGTTGATGCTGAGGGAAAATGTTTATTTTTTTATTTTACTGCTTTCTAAGGAAATAAATAGTTACAAAAGCAGTCGCCGGTACTATTCTCGGTCGGATATTTAATTTCAATCGATTATGGCAGACATGTTTCTCAGAATTCAAATGATACCATCAAACGAAAAATAAAAAAATAAACGACACCACACATCTTTTAAATTAAGAGCTTAACAATATAACACAACTGCCACTTTTTGCACTTTAGCATAATATATGCACAGGTAAATTTCATTATGCATAGATACATTGTTTTATCCACGAAAAGAAAGAATAAAATATTTTAAAAAATGACAAAATCATAATCAGGTAAAGTAGGAAATATAGCGTATCGAAGAAATGGAAAGAGATTAGAACCGAGTACGGGTATTATTAACGAAAACTCAGAAATTCAAGCAATTTAAATACGTTCCCCTTAAAAAATCATGAAAAAGTGATATACTGTTAACAATCAAATATTAATAGACAAAAGCCGTTGCCAAGTAATGTTTATCCAATTCAAACAAAAATTCCCTAGTTCTGGCGCTCGCAGTTGTGAAGGGGTCAAAAAGACAACCCTGATGACCACCAGAAATAAAGGAAAAAAGAGAAGATTTACAAGGGTAGTCGGTGGTCTTTGGGCGAGATGGACGGTACGGTCAGACTCGTGTAATCAGCTCTCAATGCCAATGTTTGTTGTCCTTATTATGTATTGGTTGTTTAACTGGCAGCACGACACTGATGAATTATGGGATTACAGTCCTCGGAAAATTTGGGGAAAGTAAAAGGAAAAATAGAAAAATACTTCCAAACAGACGAAAACAAAAGATTATCTATGTTGTCTTGTTCTACCTTCCTGTATTGTATATACATGTCACCACAATTTGTTGTAAGCAACATCTAGGGTTACTGTAATCGATTTCTGTTTCGAATGATGACTTAAAAAAGCGAAGACATATTTTGTTTTCATGTAAATTATGTAAATTATTTTTCCCTTTTTTTAAACAACAATACCTTTGTCTGAAGTAAAATCTCTGGACCAGTTATATCGAAACAGCTCACACTAATAAGTTAGTCAGAAAAAGCAAAACGGTTCATTTACTTCTCATGCATCTAAGAAAATAATTTTATCCACCAGAGAACGTGTTACGTCGAGATTTAAATTGCTGAAAAAGTATTATGCTTTCTCAAAAATGAATAAGATTGGGTATTGTTTTAATTATTTGAGGGTGTTACGTCAGCTCTTCATGAAAATAATGCATGATATCCAACATAATCCCCATAGATTGACCGTGAAATTGAAGTTGAATTGAAAGGTCAAGGGTTATTATGGTTTGTGATTAAGTAATGCTCAAGTAACACGTGCAGATCTCGAAAAAAAACACGATTTGTGATGCTGAGAAGTTTACAAAGGATGTCCGAGACTGGTGGTAGTATGATTGTTCACGTGACCCGAATCACTCACCCAGCACGTGCACCGACTTCCCTTAAATCAATTACCACCCCTTTGTAACAGGATGACAGTTCCTCTTTTCACTACAACGTCTTTGAAAGCGAGACAGTCTCAACATAATCAACCAGTTCAGCCATTTGTCATTCTAACGTTTCTTTTGTTTCATTTCCTAATCACGGTTATGTTTGACTAAAACATTTTTGCCTAAAAGAAGGCCTTTGATCTCTGGAACCAGCAAATTAGAGAGAACTGTAGCCAAAATTTCTGATGTTTATCAGGACTCTCATAGACACTGTGTGAAATACAACGTTACTGTGAACGAGTAAAATCAGAATGTAATATATTTCAGATTAGAAATCGTACTTCAGTAGAAACGATGCTTCTGCTGGAGAGATAATAGCTAGCATTTATCCTAGCATAAATCATATGTTTATGTATAAAGCAACATCATCAAGACCTAGGTGGTATGCTCTTCGATTGTTGTCCTCTTTACATGTTTTTTTTTAAAGAAAACTTAATTACGTATATGTTTGTCCGCGTTTTCCATACTTAACATATTGAGATTGGTGTGGTGATAGCATTCACGGTGGTAGTTCTTTGGCTAAACTATTCCGATTATTCCTATTTTGAGACATTTCATGAAGAGTTTATTGAAGAAGACTATCGTTTCTACTGAAATATGAAAACTAATGTCATGACGTACAAATCCTATTTAAGTAAGAATGTACCGTGAACAATGATGAAGGGACGCCCGCAGTCCTATTACGTGGCGACGATGGTACGTGCCGTCTTCATAGCAGATTCAATTCAATTCAATTCAAGTTTATTACCAGAGTGTTTCATACAATATATGGGTTATAATAATAACAAAAATGGAGAAATGTAAAATTAAATTAGAAACAAAACAAAAACAAGAAATGTAGCGTAAAAACAAAAATATGTACAGTATGCAAAAAACTAGCAGAGAGGGTTATTTACCGTCTTTGTTCATAGTTCACACCTTTCCCGTCGTCGCTACCTGCTGCAGTCTGTATATGACTTTGTTCAGAGATTCTAATTTACTAAATACTTGATCGGCTTTTTTTTAAATATTCTGAAGCTATGATCAAAATAGTCAGGTCAACAGTTTGTTTGGTTAAAATATTCCGGTACCTTTGCAATAAAAAAATAGAGACTATTTGAAAGATGATAAAAACAAATTCATGTCTATCAAAAATCAAAATGGCCTCAAAAAGAAAATTGACAAAAATAATGTCTTTACCTCTAAGATGTACACTATATTGTTTCAATGGCTAGTGATAGTATATTGCTGATAAAGCAATTGTTTTTTTTTTAAATATCATTTTAATATATTTCTCTAGTCATCTTTTAAGAATTCAATAGCGTGAAAAGTCAAGTCAAAAATTAATTTATACTGCAAGCTAAACGTGTACACAATAGATATATCATAACAGTCTTCCGTCGCCATTGGTGTCGTGAGTGCGTTGATAAGGTATTGTCATACGCAGGAAAACAGGCCAACCGAGGAAAGTGTAAAAGAAGGAAGCTTGGAGATTAAGAGGAAGCCTCGTTTTTAATGCATATCCTTCATGAAGTAGAGCTGTGAAAATCTCAACAATAGCAGGGCGTCAAATTGATTTTGAGACTAACAGCGTGTACAACCGCCCACCAAAGTGCACTTTTGTTCAACGTTTGAAGGTGTCCATATAGATTAACGCCATTTACTTTAGTCATGCTGTCACTGCGTAGGCAAGACGGTTTGACCTGACCTCGTGACCAAAAAGGAAGTATAAATTAAACTAAAGATAGTCGTTCTTGGCTGCCACACCTCTTAATGCTCGATCATAATTTTCTTTTACTCTTAATTTCTACTGATCATATTTCTTCATTGCTACAAATGAGAAAGTGTTGGAGAGAATGTTGTCATTTGATAACAAACACAGCAGACACGTTTGAAAGCATTGACACTGAAGACATATAATTCACAGGTTTCAGTTATGTTATTTCCATATCAAAACAGAAGAAAACA
>JAUUEB010298684.1:0-21515 GCA_032362205.1 Clione limacina
CCTGCCCCCCCCCCCCCGTTCCGCCGCCCCTGAGTAGGACCATCGCAGATATTACCTTCTTGTGTTGACGTAGACATAAATCACCCGGAAATAACAGTTAACAGCCTAGTTTAGGAATATTTTGATACACAGTTGACTTTTTATGATAACGCATGTTGAAATTGAAACAAAAATCAAATTTGGGTAAAAACTGTTATTTTCTAAACCACATTTTACAAACATAATTGTTTGGGTTAAAATACTGAGTCATACATAAATATATCTAACTACATGATTCTTAGAAAACATCATCGTATAGGATATAGATCAACGTCAAGATATTATTGTACTGTAGTCTGATGTTTAGAAACTTTTTTGTTACTGACCGGAGACAAGGAAATTCTTCTCTCCATTCTGACTCATCAATGCTCTGAATTTCTAAGGACGCCAATATATTAACGAAGTTGTACGCTCTGAATTATGATTATTGATCACAAAATATATTTAAACTTCACCCTATTTGATACAATGTATCATAATTAATAATGTTCCCAGAATTTCAATTGAGTTTCTTATTACTTTTCATTTTCCCTTTTTTGCACGTTTTTCTCTATGCACATTGGACTCATTTTTCTTTCTCAATATTCGACATGCTCGCATTTTTTTTGATGAACAAACAACAAAAACTGTCTGCTTAATCCGCTCTAATCAAAATCAAATAAATGTTTCACCTCTTTCCCCGCCCTATCACGCCCTATAACGCCCATTGTAAAAATGTCCCCCACCCAGACAAACACATCATCTCTAATCCTAACATTGTGTTTATTTAACAGATAGTCTCCAGGACTGATGATGAAGAGGAAGATTTAAGTCAGAGAACGGGGCCCATCCTCTGATTTTACGGTTCATACAAGAGGTTAGAGCGTCCTTTGGATATTTCCACACACAAATAGTTATAGAAATATCTAATGATATGTTTATTTTTAGATAGACAGCTAGCAAGAAGGGGTTCTTTGACCACTCAAAGTGAACGAATACAAATCAGTTGAGAGCATTACATTACAGCTGCATAGACATGAACATTTTTCTTATATTTTCATTTTTTTTTCATTTATTCATATATATTTTTGTTCCATTGTTGATTTAATCTTTGCTTTGTTATTCTGTGTTATGAATCAGAGTTTTTACTCGAGACGTCAACTGTTTCATATTTATATCCGTTCATTTTGAGTGGTTCAATACCCTCTCTTTTCGTTATTTAAGTAAACCACATAACCCTGTGTTCGTCAAACAATTTTTTTTATAACTTTGCCGATTTTGCACCCCATAGCACCAAGGTTGACAAGAAGTAAGAAAATTGATATGGAAATTGTATAACATGAAAACGAAATAACAAACTTTTCATTCGATTCTGATGAAGCTGTTTTTTGTTCATATTATGCAATTTTCTAATTAATTATCTTACCCACTTTTTACTTTGGTGCTAATAAGTGCAAACCGGCAAAGTTATAAACATTTGTTTGGGGGACTCACTTTATTGGACACCTGTTATGTCTGATACAGACAGAACATAAAATTCCTTTCAAGACATTTAATATCACATTTTATGCTGGTTATTGGGGAATTCTTAACAAAAATATGATAAATGATCCACGTGTGTCTTTCCGTTAAAAGAGTAACATCCCTTCAATAAAAGCCACATAAACATGATTACTGTAACAAGATATGCTCATCGAATTCCATTGAGCGTAGACACTTCAAAGCCGGAAAACACCGGAAAAGTGTACAATATTCATTAAGATGTCGACCGTTGTCAACACCCATGTCAAAGGAAGCGATGAGGCATCAAGAAAAGCTTGTCAATGTTAGTCCATCTTCACACCCCATCTCCCTGGTATTGTCACCACAAGAGGCCATTGTCTCTCAGTGTCCGGCTGTTGCTGACCTCACGACCTTCAGCTCGGACCTGTCGGGATTTGTACCACGAAGACCAGGATTAGCTTCCAATGTTTGGATCTTTGTGGGAAGGTTGAAGGTCCGCGGATGCACCAAGGGGCGTTTAAGGTCGTCAGGGCTTTTAGGAGAGTGAACATGTGGAAGGATTAGAGCTCTAGCTCTGCTAATCTTGGGCCACAAAGAACTCATGTTACACCTCTATACATATTGGAATATTCTCAGATATTTATGATTATGTTATTTTTCTTTTTGATAACCCACTTTCAGATGAATTTCTGAGTCAATTAACATATAGACAATATCCCATTACCAACTAATAATGTACATTTTTTATAAAATATTGACGTCAAAATCATTTTTATTTGAGGGCCCAGCTCTTGTAGTGTCCTTTGTTGTCAGTATACTGTGACTGGATGTGATGTACGAGTTGACCTTGATCCTAACTGACTCCGCAGCCCTGGTTAGTTTAGCCACATGGTGACTCAGCTTTAAATTCTAGTCTTAGGTCTAGTATATTTTTATGAGTTCATTGCTTGATTGTCGCAAGATGCGTGTCGTTTTCCAAGTGTATAACACATTTGACGCGCTCTTCAATCTAAGTTCGGCCATTTCATAAGCCAACTTGTGTTAATAGGGACGTAAAACACCAGGGAATGGAGATATGATATTTAAGAAATACTAAAACAAAACGTTAGCCAAGAGTCTGATAATGTCTAGATATAGGTAAAAACCGAGCCTATATTTCACATGTCACTGCTAAGACCCACTATGTCCAAATATTCATGAAAATGTCGCCTTTATGACCTTGGTGACGTCAAGTTTGTCAGGTTATATCTGACCACGTCTGAAATGTTCATTTCGGCCATTGGCCAGTTAATCCCAATTTGTCCACGATTCTTAGTGACGTCAGGTTTTTCTGACATTTGAGGCTTGAGATCATTATTTGTTATAAATTATCTGACACCATTGCCAGTTTTTCTTTCCCCGTCGTAAACGAGAACCAGGCGCGAGCTAGGATTTTGAAATAGATGGACATCTTTGGATATTATAATAGCAATGGCCGTAAAACGGTCCACATTTTTTAAATTGGTTTAAAATGATGCAAAATTAGATAATTTAAGAAGATTGCATCAAAGCAATGGCCGCGAATTTTTTAGATTAGTTAAAATTGTGCAAATTTAGAGCATTTTGGATCTCAAATGGCTACACGCCTGGCGAGAACAGACCTTTATTGACATCCTTTCCGCCAGAGGTGTTTTATTCTTTCTTAGAGAGTTTTATATAACTATCGTTTTAATCTGTTCTCATTGAATTACTCATACCTTATCCTTTTTCCCTAATCATTATTAGTTTGTCGTTAAGTTCATGTTTGTGGGGGAGTGCTATAAGGGTATCAGAAGAAGAATATTCATCTAATCTATAATTTAAAAAAGGGTCTGGTGGGCTTTAGTCGTATGGGAGAAAGGTAGACGTTGCATCCGGGGCGTCCCACCTCTCTTTGTGAAGCTATAATTTGATGACAGTCGCAATGAAGACGAGACGATACCTTGTTTAATTTTATATACAACTGAAGCACTTTCCACGTTGCCATTATGGTTACTGTATGTGAATACCGCGGAACTGTTTAGAACCCTTATTGTTCAAGTTTCTAACACACGATACATTTTAAGAAATGTTATTTTTCCTCTTTTTCAATGTTTTTGTTTATCATTTATTGTGGTTGTACTCTTTGTAAACACTTCTGAAAAAAATAAGCAAATTAAAATCAAATTTTTTTTTCAAACAACACAGCCTATTTTCAATAAGAAAATGAAGATGAAAGACAAAGAAGTAGCAACTTTGGATTAGCAACTCACTTTTTATACGGCGGTCGGTACTTTGATATGTTTTAATCTTGTCTAATAACCTGTCCATCACGTAAAAAGATTTCATAGACATTTGCAAAAATGCTTTATCATGGCACCTCATGTGATACAAACCTTTGATTTTCCGAGGGTCATTAGCCGCATGGTCATTCGGCGAAGAAATAAATATTATGCTATAAATGTGTGAACGTAAAGGTGGCTGCTCGATGAAAAATGAGTGCAACATTGTAGGGTCGAATAAATTGTGTGTTTGCTAGCAAACCCGTGTTTCACGCATTTATGCATCCCTCGTTCCTCTCTTTTGGTTTCCAAGATATGTCTGTTTACAAAAAAAATGCATTGCATATTCTAGTTAATCAAAGGGGAAATGAAAACTGAAGGACGTTCCTGAAGACTTACTTTTGGTGAACACTGATAATTTCGGACACTAAAAACACACGATATAAATATTAAATATGCTAGATTTACTCTTGGGGGTGCATGGAGTAGGAGTAATGATGACAGTGTACACGTCTTAATTTCATGAATATTGTAGGTTAGGATTCAGCCCTACTCATAAAAGTCTCATGAAATAAGTCAAAGGTCACACCCGTTTAATAGAAATTATATACACACTTCATACTTTATCGGGGTTATTCAGTACTTGTGCAGAGAAATAGGTTAATAGTTCACATCCGTGAACACCTTTATCGAACTGCCTTGTTTAGGTATTCTGATGAAAATGTGTCTTTATCAGTGTGATACTAGGAAATACCCCCAGTGCGCATGTCTTTTGGTAATCTTGTTTGCTTTAAATTGTGAGAACGACGAAAGAAGGAGATTAATGACGTGTCTATTAATAGAAATCACGATACGGTTCGATTATAAATCAAGTAATTGGGTTTCCAATTCTTCACATGAACATTTTATGAAATATTAGGAAAAACGTAGGGCTGAATTCACCCCTACAAATTTTGTGTTTTGTTGCACAAATTTTTCATCGAGCAGCCACCTTAATCTACAGTTATTTCTTTCATGTTAGACGTAAGATGCATTACATGACAGGACATGGACAGGTCTGTTTCCCTATCATAAGCTAAACAGACAGGATATTGGTGAATACAAACTCAAGGAGTTCATTGATGGAAGACAAATGACGTTAAGGGGTTAAATGGCATGATTTGGAGTAGACCGGGCAATGGATTGAGGAAATGGCCAAGACCAGTACCATGCATAGTGCATTGATCTTATGAACTGATAAGCTAAGGTCACCAGATTTGTCTGCTTGCTTTCGGAGAAGTATGAGTCTAATAAAGTATCGATGAGTAAAAGCTATAAGTTATGGTTACCCAATATGTCTGGTTGCTTTCGAAAAATTATGAGTCCAATAAAGCACAGATGAGTAAAAGCCTTGAAGCCACCAGAAAGACTATCTGGCCACAGACATCACCCATGTGTGAGTGACAAACTCTATTGGAGTGTAGCTAGTCTTAGAAGAACTATTGTGTTTGTGAGATTGTCAGGGTTAGTCATCTAAATATGAAGATCGAAGAAGAAGAAGAAGTAAAAGCTAGTTTGTTTTGTTATGTTATTACAATTCACAGGACAGTTATGATTTTCAGCTGAGCATAGAATTATTTTATGAAGAAAAAATCATTGATACTTTTATAAGTATTATTCACATTTTATGTACAAACAAACACGAACAGTTAATTTTGATGTGGATTTCATATATCAATTATCTCAAAGAACTTAATAAAAAATAAGTAGCTATAATAAAAGTATTTAAACCATTTTTGTTTTGTTTATTAATACTTCTTTTTTTGTATTTTCTTTCAGATAAAGATAACAATCTTCCATTTGTATCGACTGTACTTTGGAGTGTGACAAAAATCAAGCTGAAATATAGTCTAAATAATGTGACATATTGAAAGAAGAGTGGACACACATCTAGATTTTGTGTCACAGTAAAAGAAAAGGGAACACACATATATATATATAGTGTGTTACATTGAAAGGGGAGTCAACACACATCTAGATAGTGTGTCACAGTGAAAGGGGAGTGAACACACATCTAGATTGTGTGTTACAGCGAATGAAGAGTGAACACATATCTAGATAACGTGTCATAGTGAAAGAGGAGTGAACACATCTAGATAGTGTGTCATATTGAAAAAGGAGTGAACACGCAGCTAAGAAATGTGTCATAGTGAACGAGGAGTGGACAAGCATCAAGATAGTGTGTCATATATAAAGAGGAGTGAGCACACATCTATATAGTATGTCGCAGTGAATGAAGAGTGCACACATTTAGATAGCGTGTCATAGTGAAATAGGAGTGAACGCACATCTAGATGGTGTGTCCAAGTGAAAGAGGAGTGAACACACATCTAGATGGTGTGTCATGGTGAAAGAGGAGTGAACGCACATCTAGATGGTGTGTCATAGTGAAAGAGGAGTGAACGCACATCTAGATGGTGTGTCATAGTGAAAGATGAGTGAACACACATCTAGATTGTGTGTTACAGCGAATGAAGAGTGAACGCACATCTAGATGGTGTGGCAGAGTTAAAGAGGAGTGAACACACATCTAGAAGGAGTGCCATACTATTATTTCATTGTCGAAAGCTTGAATGAACCATTGCGTATATCATATGTTCAATACATTTATTATTTTTAGCCTTATGATTTTAATGTGTTTATTATGATTGTATTCCCAAGAACAACAAGCCTTGGATTAATTTGGTCACGTTTCTTGAAGGAGGATGTGTTTATGTATAACAAGATACTTCAGAATACTAAACTACAGATGGATGTTATTTGATGAATTCAAGCATCGTTCGAATTTATTTTGCTCAATATTTATGTCCTTTATGTCAGTCATGATTGAGTTATCCATAACCAACTGTAATCTTCTAACGAAGAGATATAATAAACGAGACATCTTTAACAAAGAAGTATCTATGTTAATTTCTTCTTCATATCATATTTTAAACATAATATATATATATTTGTACTTCAAAACACGACATTTACAAATGTCACAATCAATATAAGATATTCGTATTTACCTTTCTGTACTTTTTTCTTGAGTCCAAAACTTCGGTAACGCAATTGATAATTTTTTTTTTAGTTTATCGTATGCTAAAATTGTCAAAGTGCATGCATCCCCCTGGGGGTATGTTCTCCCCCTTCTCCCCCCAGCCCCCTCGCCTTCCCCTAACGTCATGATCAGTAGTATGATCAGCAAGCCAATAATCTTGTCTCGGGTCCTGCAGCTCACTGCAAATACGCGCGGTATCAAATGGCTGTTGAGAGCAAATGCCTGCTAAATCCTTTTAAATTGATGGGAGGAAGATGAGGGTTGGTAATGGTTGAGATGATTTAAGCTGCTGATTGTCAGAAGAGGGTCATGGTGCCAATGAGGGTATTTTCTCTGACACTATCAAAGTGGAGAAAATAAAGTGACGATATAAAAATACAACCTTCCCTTCAATAAGTTATTGAGGTCATAAGCGTGTAATGTGAAATATTACCAGCAATGTTGTGGTATTAACTTAGCTTTATCAATACTGTTGTATACTTGTATATATTGAGTCATATCCCAAAATTCAATTTAGATGGCAATTTCACAGGCCAGTTGGAGCTAAGACATAGATAGTCCTCTAACGGCACATATGTAGCCTAGATAATCATCTAAAGCCTATGGCGTAAAACTGATGGTCTACCCCCGGTCCAGTTTAGACTGAGGTATAAGCATAGATGACAATGACTCGGCAGACTTTGAACCTAGGCCTAACGTAAATGGTTATAATAATGGCGAATTACTACCTAAGCATACCCACAACGGTATAACAGTTATGATCCAGTCGATCCATGACATGACCACCTAGGCCGTAACTGAGCTGTAACAGCAGAAACAGTACCGTTTAGACGAGATCCATACCCAAAATTAGTGGCACGACCATTTTGGTTACTTCTAGGGACAACTTGGTTTTGACACGACCTCCGAGGCCACACATAATATTAAATAATGTCGTATCATGATTATAATTGCTACATCTAGGCCCAAATCGAGATGTGCTTTGACGATATTTGCTATATCAAATCCCGAACTGGCCTATGAAATTATAACATTCTTGGCTGTGTCGATATAGCAACTGGGCTTCGATCTGTGCCATCTGTAAGTCCCATCTTGACAGTGACACAATAATCTGGTCTTTATGTAGGCCATGGCCTAGGTCCAGATTGAGGAACAGATCAAACTAAGTCAATGTCTGATTTGGCTCTGGCATAAAGCTTTACAAATTACTTTTAAGATACTAAGACCCGAATAAGACTTCAAAACATGGTGCTCTACGTCACTTTCAGAGGGTCACGAGTCACGACCTGACCTATGGGACCAAATATGTGTTTTCCCTGAAAAGTGACATACACACAAACAATACTTTGGCATCGATTTGAAATGACTGCGATTTTTCATATCAATGAAGTTGTCTACAATTAGGTATGTTACACATTTCTCTTTTAACATAAAAAAAGATATATGCAAAAAGCAAAACCAGTGGTGAAATAAACGATCATAACATGAGTTAAACAAGGGGAAACCACTCAGAAAAGGTTCCGCTATCAAAGAAATAATGTATTTAAGCTCTGAACATTTTCCGTGTCAGATGCGACGTCATATTTTTCTACTAATTAATTGGAGCTTTTTTTAGTTGGATTTGTGGACGATTTTGGACAGATAACTGAGATGTTCCGGTGCAGCTCAAAACAGCCCTTGTGATAACTGGGCTCATCTGAAGTGGCAGACGATCAGACTGCTGTCCGGCGGGTAACAATGGCGTAGAGATTCCCCATCACGTCTGGCTATCCCAGCGTGCATGATGAGGAATTTACTAGGCTAATTTACTCCGACACCCACTTTATCCTGCTCAAGCCACAACACACCGCCCATATTTCTCAATCCTAAATTTTTCTTCTTTTCCTTTCTTTCTTAGTTTGTAGATTTCCCCCTTTTGGGTTAGTTATACATACACTTTTCTATTGTTTGAATCTTGTTTCGTCTCGATTCATTTCACATTTTTAGAAAAGTTAATTTTGGTTTAATTCTTTTAGCTTAGCTGCAAATTTATGTTTGCAAAATGTCTCACTTCATGTCTCGGTTAACTATAAAATGTATACAATTAGGAATTCGGTAATGTTCATTTGTAATATTGTTATACTGCATAGATAATTCGTTTACACAATATTTGTGTGGAAAAATTTACAACCAATGCACTTACATATTCTGTGTATCACTATTGATATTCAGGTCGAGTTTAGGAGTTTAGTTAGGAAGAATCATGAGAGTTTTGCCAGACCTGCATAGTTCGTTTCGATAAACATACAATGTTTTCCTTTGAACGAAAGTATTTAGTAACGTATAGTTGTCAAATAACAAATGAAACAAAGAATTAGAATATACATATTAAAATACAAAATCTGTGTGTGTGTTTATTTATTTGTGGCTGGCTGGAATATGCGTATGCAATAGGATGACAGACAGCCTCAGTTTTGACTCAATCGACCTGCAACTTTAGCAATGTGTTTGTAGATATAACTAGATATGCAGTTAAGCTGTTGATATAATTCGGTTGACTGTAAGATATGTTATTAGCATTTTAGTTTTTACTATGTTTTATCTGTAAAAATCTAAATTTCAATATGAACAGTCATGTATCAATGTCCGGATGCACTTAATCTCGGATCGCATGTTCAATGAACACAATTTTCTATTGATAGACGATGTAAACACCAGCTGATAAAAATACTCAATTATAACAGGTTTTCTCAAACTACCGGGAAAGACCGGGCACTTCAGCCACTAGTCGTAAATTAAGTCCTAAGTTATCACTACAGGTTTCGTCAGTTGACTGAGTTTACGCGTTGTTTAGAGACGCTGTTCTTCACTTGTCTAACTGTTACTATCTAACCTGTTGGAACAAGTTTATTAGAGTGATAGAGTGAAACCGACTTGTGGTATTATTTCAATATTTGAATTTAGCCTCGGTCACAGTCATACCTTTTAAGTAGGGGTACGATTGATGAGTGGTAGAGGCGGCAGTCTGAAATCGGGTTGTTTTAAAGCGTTATGGGTTCGAACCCGCAATGCAAGTGATGACGGTGCTTGCCACTTATGCTAAATATTTTATTACCAGTGATTGTATGTTACTCTAGATCCTATTTGGTAGGCAGTATCAAGCCCCTCGTCCTATTGGAGATAGACAACAAAACGTTGTACACGCTAAAGATCCCTTTGTGTTGAAAATTGAAAGAAGAGTAGTCGACAAAGGCGCCATTCTAGCGAAATTCAAAAACACAGCATCCTTCTTAAAATTAGTGATATTTTAACAGTATCAACAAAGAGTACTGTCTGAAGTTAGAAAGTGGCCGCGTTCTGGGCAAAGGGAAACACAAGAGTTGTAAAAGTATAACATGTGTTGAGCAAAAGCACGCTTACGCAATATTCAGTCATCAATATGATTTAACACCATTTTGAGCTAAAGCGAAAAACGAAACCATGTAAACATCTCTTTCTTCGATTTGCAACAACAAAGGAGTGTTTATATAAAATAATGTGCATGTTGCCGGATACGCGGGATGTTCGTTAAATTGTCCGTTAAGTACGCCTCCGATATGTTTACGTGCTTGATTCTGTCTCCCAAATCAATTTTAAATAGAAACTAGAGTAAGTTATAATCTCTTATCTGGGGTATAAGCATTAAGCACCGACTTCCACATAAAACGATTTGATGATCACTTTTGCATTAACATTTGTTACGTAATTCATCTTCCTCCCAGGACAGGATTTGGGGATTTTTTAAATCATATTATTGTCCAGCGTCTTAACGACGCCATCATCTAGTAATCTTTCTTACTTTTAAGTTGTTGGGGTGCGTACTGAGTACGTTTTTATATGTCGCACACAAGCGTGCATACATTTTACAATGAAAAAACTCGAGTTGAGTAGACATCATGAAGCTTAGTCATTATTAGTATACAGAACGAAGTCCGAAAATAAATTTCAAGTAAGTAAAAATTATATTCCTGTCAGTTTCAGTATGTTCGTTGAAAAAATTGAACACTAAGAAATCATGTTTTACATTTGTATGTGTTTCTCAACAATATGTTGCATATCCACAAGGTACCAAAATACAGTAGGGGTTGCAATACACGCCTAGTATGACCACAAGAACACTTTTATTATTTTTTCTTGTAAGATTTTACAACAAAAAATTTAGTCTATGATGTCCAAGTACACAATTACAAGTAAATACTTTAACCTTATGACTAATGTGGACAGAATACCAAAGAAGTCTGTGTTCAGACATAATTATTCGTAAGTGCTCTCGTCTGATCAATATAAGCAAATAAATGGATCAATTGGCGGAGAAGCTCGAACAACCAAGAAGGTAAATACTCAATACCGAAAGCTGGCAGTAAAAGTATTTTTCAAAGGTATTCGGTGATTTGTTTACTGTGTGGTATCAGAGAAGTTCCAATGTGAGGAGATTCTTGTGTTGACCATACGGAGCAATCGACACTCGCGTAGCTTTACACTAAACAATGTTGACTTATGCACTCGAAAGTCTTGTTGGAAATGAATTTCTAAGAAAAGCATCCGTGGAATTCATCGCGTGTGGCAAGCAAAAGTTTGTGAAAATCGTAGAATTGTGTAGAATTGTGTATATTATCGATGATTTGTCCCTCACGTCTGCCTCTGTAAAGCTTTTGATCGTGTCAGTCACGTGAGTGGAAACACATGGGACAAGGGAGGCAATATTTGGGAGGACGTTCATGAATATGCAAAGTACAACTTGTGTGTGAAGTAGGCGTGTATGACAAAGTGCCTCTATTAGTTTGGGAATGAAAAAGAAAGTATCGGAACGAGACGGGAGTTGATTGAAGGTAAAGCTTCAATAGAATCGGACATTATCAAGTAGAAGGGTAACGGAAAAGAAAAGAGAAGGCGCCATGTCTATATTTAAGTCCCCTTGTGTCACCCAAGCAAATGGTGAGTAGTCAAAGGGGGCAGGGTTTACCATGCAAACACGCGCGCGTCGTAGGATGAGAGAATGGTGGGTGATAATTTATGCGTACAACACGTCCGTCTATCGATCTCTAAGATTCAGATCTCGATAGAAGGACAGTTTATCGCTGTAGTGGTGCCATGGTTAAGCGATGATGGAGATGTGATCAGAGACGGAGCCATGTGCTCGGATAAATTGACAGATAAAACATGAAACTGATCAAAATATGACGAAACTATATTTGGAACAGACTCAAACATAAGTATTCAAATTTCAAGACATATGGACAAAGCGATAATTAAGATGAACGAGAGTTTATCTAAGTGTAAACCCTTCACTTTCATAGAACTTTGAAAGCCACAAGTAGAAGTGGTTTTTTCCCCAAATATTGATATGTTACAAATACGAATGGCAAACACCACAGACAAAAGAGTACTTACTATTCCTTTATCTGGGGCAAACACTGACTGACAAAATGGTCATGATTTATTGATGTCAACGGTTAGCTAAAAAGACGAAATTTGCAGGCATCGATAAAGAATCGTTTCCTTGAAAGATTACATTTAAATTCAATTGAGATTGAGAGACTTGGACACTGACAACATATAGTAAAGGTTTCTTGCTCAAAGTTTTGAACCACAAAACACGAAACAAGCAAAATATGAACTAAGAATAACCATGAACTTCGAAATAACATTGAAACCAGCATTTTCAAGAAATTAAACATTTGGAAAGTGGCACTGCTATATGTGTGGCACTGCTATATGTGTGGCACTGCTATATGTGGCACTGCTATATGTGGCACTGCTATATGTGGCACTGCTATATGTTCAGACCCTAATGTGTTCGTGTTCGGAAAACGTACATTGTGGGCATCTTGGATTTATGCTATAATCAGAGTGGCTCAAAACGGTTTATAAACAAGATAAAAGACTTCACTATTCAGCAAAAAATCACTATCTAATTACGAGGTTCCTTCAATTTCATTTAGGAAGACTCCTGCCATTTCATTCAATGGTAATTAAAGTTGTATAAGATCATCAAAAGATGTGCGTTACTTTTGCCGTGTATAATATAACCCTGAGAACTATGGGCGACCATATTTCTATTACACAACTGACATTTTCAAGGTTATTTGAATCATTAAAATTGGTGTTTGGATATATGGGTACAGCGTAATTAATGCCACCCAAGAAATAACCAATTATCAATGTATTTACAGTGTAAGTGTCAGTTTGGATTTGGGTCTCTGTGTGTTTTTTCCAGATATCTACAAAATGTTTAAACGATTTTTTAAAAATCTGACGTCGTGGATTTTGAATCGTGACTATTAGAAACTAGAAACATGAGTAATCAGATAGAGTACAAACTCGACACCATGTAAAATGAAAAATTTCCTTATTGTACCATGTCAGCATTTCTTAAATTTTACTTTATCAAAATATGTATAGAAAAGCATTGAGAAAATTTAATTCCTACTTGGATTGCAATCGATAATAAGCTTTAAACGATTCAGGAAAAGAATGTGCAAAATTGTGTGCCGCCTGTCCGCGCGGAATGAGCGCACGGACAGTTCATTTAACTCTTTCCCTACGGAGCCAAATGTCGAAATCATCATTTTTTAGCATTATAGAAGACGGGCAAACTTTGACCCCTAGAAGTTGACATCTTTTGACCTTTGACCTGACCTTGACATATACCAAATTCAAGGTCTTTTGATGAAGAGCATTTTAAGGGGTAATATTTTAAATTTAACTGCCCTACCTCCAGTACCTGGCGGATAGACTGCTGAATCAGCACTGTTTTTGTCCAGAAAAAGCGATGAAAAGCAAGCCCCAATGTCGTCTCTTTAGTGTAGGTTAAAAAGTAGGGCAGGCTAAAAAATTGAAATTTATGCAAAATTTAATTTCCTTTCAGAAAAAGTTAGTTTCATACCAATATGAGGAATATTTCTGGAGTTATTGACCATTTCTGAACCAGCTCTCATCACTATATTATTTCCGTGTTTTAAGGTGAAGTTATTCGAAATCACATAGGCAACTTTCAGTCAAAACAAAAACAACACGAAATAGTTTAGGAAAAAAGTGTGTCCAATTTCGAAAGTACGCTAAGGTGCATGCTGGGAAAACATGCGGGAAATCCCGTTAAAAAAAATTCTATGTCAATGTTTGATCGACGAAAAAATCGGCCCCAGACACGACTCGACCAAAAAATTGACTGTGTCTTATGCACAATTTAATTTCCGTTCCAAACAAATACGATTAAAGTCAATACAACGACTATTGTCGGAGTTATTGCCCTTTGTTCTGACCCCACTCGCCAAAATAGCGTCTTGCCCGTGTTTTTCATGGAATCGGCAGCCATTTTGAATTGCAAAAAAACAAAAAAGATGAAAAAAAAATTTGTTTCACAAAAACAGCAAATTTCACGAAAAGAAAATTTAAAAATTATTTGGCCAACGTTAGACATAAGGGCTAGAGCCCCCATGCAGCACCCCAATGTTTGAAAGCCGGAAAAATCAGCTTGTCGTAGTGAAAGGGTTAATGTGAACATCATGCCTCCCCCCTTTGGAAACCAACATCATCATTTAAAGTCAAAAGTAAATGTACCATTGGTTAGACTCCCAATGTAATGGCAGCTCTCCACAGATCACGGTCCATTGCACAATTCTTCTAGGTTCCTAAGATAATCATTTATAACTGTTTGTGTTGTGTTACCCTCTCAAGCTTTGCCTTCTACTCCAAGATCACAGACCTTTCTTAGCCAGTTGAACCTTTCTCTTCTCATCACATGGTCATAACATTTCAGGCGTCAACGTCTGGCTACTTGGTCCTTAGTACAGTGGATTGTATTAAGCCGAGAGCCACACATTCATTGCACCATTGACACCTCTGCCCGTAGAAGTCTGTGACTGCAAGTATCTGCTTCCTTCACAGGCCAGGTTTCTCGTTCATGAATCAAGGCATGTCTAACTCAGGTCCTGTAGGTTTCACCTTTTATTTTCAGGGAGACTCCCCTTAAATACAATATGTGTTGTTGCTTAAAAAACATGTATGCCACTGGAAATTAATCTAATGGCCATGGAACTTTTTCTAGAAAATCCCCCCCTGGAACAACATTTTTGAAGCCTTACAGTAACCCTGTGTCTTATCTAATGAATCATCTGAAACTTTAATGTAAACAGGATTAAGTGTCTTAACACTATGAGAGACAGTATTAATACAAAAACAGGCCACTAACAAAAGTTGACGTTGTCAGAGCTGTTTGCAGACGAATGAAACAACAAACAATTATCAAAATGAATTGTATGATTATTTACAGTATAGTTAATTTTTATTTATTTATTTCTAGGTCAAGAAAGCAAGTTCAGCAGAGACAGCAAGTTCAATGGAGCAATCAAGTTCGGTAGAGAAAGCAAGTTCAGCAGAGTCAGTTGACTGCTCTTTGAATGATTTAAATGAAAGTATAGGTAAGTGGGAAAAACCTGACTTTGTTTCTTATACTTGTATAATTGTAACTATTTTATCCTGTTGGCTGGCAGTGTTTTGGGTTCTACCCCCTCAATTAGACACATATTGTGGGGGGGGCAACTTTTAAACCCTCACAGGCTGGAACTCAGGACAAGTCGCGTTGTACCAATTGTTCCTATTATTATTACTTTAACTTGTATCTCTTTTTACACTAACTTGAACTGTATGCAGTCTGTTTTACAGTGTTAAGACGGTACATAGAAAAATGAAGTGATGCCATGATGCCATGCTCTTCAAAGGATCCAATGTGTAACAATTCTTAGGTATAAACGGTTCTGGCTTAAGCTTGTTAATCTGTATTAGTAGTTGTTGAGTCATGCTTAAGTTCCAAATGGTATGTTTAAATGGAGTAACTTTTCAGTCAAACTTAAATTTAACACTTGAAATGTCTTAAAATAGAATAGTCAGTCTTATATCTGTAATTGATCTGTTTATTCTATGTTTATTTAATACAGTATTTTTTATTCCTCCCAGATTATAACAGCATGGTGCTTCAGAATGTCCTACAACAGTTAGAGCGTCTAGCATCCCAGCAACAGGACAACAAAGCCTTGCTACAGACCTCTATAGATAAGAATGACCGTCGCTTTAAGGTTGTAGAGTCGGGCGTAGTGGAGCAGAGTAAAGTTCTCAAGAAGTTAACTGATGCTTTAATGCCGAGTGCAAAACTCAGCGCCCAAATGATGCAAGAAACTCTCCACAGACTTAAGGAGTTAGAACATCAAAAGAAAGAGGATGAAGAGCCTCCTAGGAAAAAGACAACTTTAGATAGAACAAGAGAAACTTGTAGTAATTCGAACGCTAATGAACTTCAATCAGCAGTGCCTTCTTCTATAGTCCTGGACTCTGGGGATGAGGGACTCGGTGAAGTCACTATGTCCTCATTAGAAAGGAAACAGAAAGTCTGTGGCTTTCGCTTTCTTCTCAATCGTTTTGATGAGTGGGTTGCAAAGGGAGGCAAATCTTGTGGTATGAGAGAACATATAGCTTTAGGAATGCCTCATGTCAGGGGTGGAGCTAGTCTGGACTATGACAATACCATGTCTGTAGGGTTATGGTACAGTAAATGTAACTGTCTTGGCTGGAATAAACCAGAGGTGGAGAAGGTTTCCTTAAGAGTGACCATCATAGTCATGTCACCAGATTATGATTTAGGAGTTCCAGATTGGAACATGGGAACAAGGGATATTGTGTTGATGGCTAGATCAAAAGAGGATTGGGATGAAATGTACCTCACTGAATGGGTGTCGGTTGAGGAACTGCAGAAGAGAAAGCTGGTGAAACGCGATCAGGTCTTGTTCCATTATGCCATAGAACCTGTTCCTTTGCAGGAAGTAGATGATTATGAGCTGGTCTCTGATGATGAAGATGTAGTTTCAATCTCAGATGACCTTGACGACGATGACACACCAGAAATAGAAATACCTGGTTGTAAATCTTCATTCCCTTGTAGACTATGTGACCGGAGTTTTGCTTCCAACGCTGGACTATCATCACATGTGAGAAGCAAACACAAGGGATTTCCTTGCAATGTTTGTGGCAAAACCTTTCAAACACATCGTGGTCTCTACACGCATGTTAGATTCAGGCACAAAAATGCTAAAAACAAAGTGAAGTAAAACATTGTCTCAAGCTTTAGTGTCCTTTTATTGTTTCAACATTTTTTTTAGAATTTTGTAAGTCAATTTTTTTTTTCAAAGCAAACTTCACAGACTCTGATGCTTATTCATCATTTTATTACAGTAAATTTTATAGGCAGAGAACAAAAGGAGATATGTTTTTGACACATGTGACATCACCATTTGGTATTGGTTCGTATTTCATGTTTGTTATTGAAAATACAGTCAAACCTTGTTTAAACTGCACACGCTTAAGCCGAAATTTTGCTTAAAAGGAACAGAAATCTGATACATGTTTCTTTCCTCTCCTTATCTTTACAAACCGAAAGAGAAACTCCTATTAATGTTTAAACGAAACAAATATTGACAAATTTATCGTTTTGTATGCCATAATTTGGGGCATTTAAAGATTATTTATTGCAAAAAGCACATACATTTTTCTTAGACACTGGTCCAAATATGTCTCACTAGTATTTTGAGACCAGCTTGAGTGTGACTGCTGCCTACCTGAAGGAATAAAATAGTGCATTGATCCGAAACATTACACATGTCCTTCACCGGCTGCTTGTTTAACTAGCATTTGGAGTTTTAATGAAAAACAGTGCATTTTTAAAAATTAAACTGAATTCTTTTTAAACAGAACAAAATTATGCTTCCCAAAAAAATTCATTTTAAATGAGTTTGACTGTATTCATTCTGAAGCAAAATGAGGAAAAGTTTTGTCAAAATGGCCTCCTTTTATCCAAATAATCAAAAATCCTTCCAAAAGCTGTTAACAAGGACTTAATGTTAGTCATTTCTGTTGACATTAAAACAAATTTGCTGTGTGATAACCATAATGTTAAGATGTTGATGTTTTTACTGCTGTTATATCATCATCATTTAGTCATCATTTAGGTCCATGTACCATTGGTCAGACTCACTGCGATCTGGCAGCTCTTCACATATCACGGTCCAGCGTGAGATTCTTGTTGATACCTAGGATCCTGATATCATTTTTTACCACTGACGCCCTTGTTAGTGTCAGACGACCTACTCGAGCTTTGCCTTTAACTTAAAGATCACAACATCACCTTGTTTTATTTAGATTTCTATAAAAATAATATTGAACAATATTATGTTTTTACTTACCATGGGTCAAAGACAGGATTTATGGCATTGTCATATGATTCCCTCAGGATTCTTTTGATATCTACCTCTAACCATGCAGCTTTGGGATTTCAGTTTTTGTAAATTTCCGCCCTCCTGTTTCAGTATTCAGGCTTGAAATTTCTTGCACCCATATAACAAATAAAATAAAATTGATTTTGCTTAGTTTATTGATAGTTTTGGTTTAAATGTTTTTGGTTTAACCATTGTTTACTGTAAAGTCAATTGGAAACTGTCTATCTCTTGCGTATCTCTTGTTTTTGTTGCATTTATTATTTAACTCTTGTTTGAAAGATATGTGTTTGACCGAAAGGAACAAATCCGCTTACAATAGTATGAATAAATGTATTTCATAGTTATTTACTCTTGGTAATATATGTTAACAGTTCATCATTTTTGCCTTTAAGTAATCATTTTGGTGAAATTTTGTTGGTGGAAAATGTTTGTTGAACACTTTTTCTACAGTACAAACTGAAACATATATGAAGAAAAACTTTGACCTTTGTTTGAGCTGATCATGTATAAGAGACAGTGTTTCAAATTGTCCTTCAATTGAAGGAAATCCTTCATTTTGTCTTTTTTGAAATCTTCATTATGGCCTGATATAGCTCTGAATGGCTAATTTTTGGGTCTGTTTCATGTCAAAATTGCAATTGTTTTAAAAAATCCTTCACTTTTACAAATCCTCATTGGAAGCACTGAAGAGAGATGTTTCTATCTTAAACTGTTTTTGAGATATTCTAAATTTTTATCAGATATTTGATAACCTGATGAAACTAGTCATTGTTACATTGACGTTCTAATTCTTAACATGTTTTATGTATTGGTTTATTTGATTGTCTGTTTTTATTATGATTGTAATCACCTATGTATTTCACATTATATGCTTATTTTCCTAAATTACTTCAATTTTCATTCACGTTTTACAACCTTACTGTCATAGAGGTGGTGGTGTGTCTTTTAAGGGCAGGCTGATTAAACTTGGTGTGAATAAGCAGCAGTCTTGTCTAGAAGATCAGAAATTATTCCTACAGGCCTGCTGTCAGTATACAGTTACAATGTTAAATAGTTGTTCTATTGAAAACTACAGTTCATAGTAATTTGTTTGGTATATACGTCATGTTATTCTGATCATTGGTCAGAGAGATAACCTACAAAAGTTGTTCAAGTTGATGTTTCTAATTGTTTTGATTTGGTCACAATTTGTTAATTTTTGCGCTTTTTTGCACCAACCCAGTGACCAATGTTTTAAACAAAATGATATATAAACCAAACAAATTCCCATGAACGGAAGTTTTGAGGGAACAAATATTTCAGATCACAAATGACCTTTTCATAAGTAATTAAATTTTCTCACTTTATTCACACAGCAAGTATATAGTGACTGAATATGATGTACAAGTTGTTCATCAATTCAAATATTTTATGGTTTTAAAAAAATTGCAAGTTTCCAATTGAGTTTGACTTTTTACCATTTGTTTGTTTTGCACATATTTCTGTTAAGAAATAAATATAAAATATACATCAGTTAATATGATTTAATGACTTGTCTCCCTTGATCAGAAGAAATGACAAATGTGTCATGAATAGACAGCAATTGTGTAATGATAGAATTTATACTAGCAGGCTTTGTCAAGCCCTGGTCAAGATTACACCTTGACCTTTCCATTTTTACCATTATGTTTTTTAAAGAGATATCTTTTTTCACACATGCATCACAGTTGGTGAATATTTCAGCTATCAAAATTTTGTTGCATTTGGATAAAATAACTGAAAGAAATTGTAGCCATATTTTAAGATATTTTCTTATAATTTACCAAGAGCATTATATTTGGTCTAAACCATCTTATAAAATGTTATGGAAATTTCTTAGGCTACAACAATGATAAGATGGCTGAAAGACATGGGAGCCATATTGGATAATTTATGCATCTGTTAATTATAAAAAAAATAAACACTTATTATAAATATGAGACAACATTTCAATTTTTATATTGATTGAGTCTAAATTGTATGCTTACTGTATATTCCCACACAAAGATACAGACAATATGTCTTCTTATTATTAAGTCAATGAAAAGTTAGCATATCTGAGAGCTGTTTTTTATTACACACTTACAGGTGTTAATAAGGAAGAATGTCAATATATGAATCTCATGAACTTTGGCAATTTGTGTTATTTTGTTATATTTACAACTTTGTTGATAATGATCTTTATAAATACTGTAAACATATGGAACTTATTTACTCAAGGTATCCAAATTGTTTTTATTGTAATTAATAGTTATAAGTCAAAAAATGTTGGTGCTATATTTTAAGTCTGCTATGATTACAAGTGTGTTGATCAATGGTCATTATAAATACTGTAAACATATGAAAGTTATTTACTCAAAATTGTTTGTAAAAATAGTTATAAAGGAAGCAATTGTGCAGTTTCAGTAATGGTTTACTGCATTTTATTTTTAAATGTTGAGTTTTGTTGTGCCTTTGAAAAGATGTAGTAAAATGCTACAACTGATCCCTTTTTCCTTTAACTTTGATTGTGCCTTTCCAATATGATTTATCATTAAGAAATATGTGAGGCTGTGTTAGATTCTATTTTATCATTAAGCTATCCTACCTTACATTTTCTATATACTTGTCTTTATAAAGGCCAATAAAAATACAAATTGTATTTTATTCTTGTGTTTTTTACTTGATTATATAAAGGTCCTATAACCCAGTATGTCAGGTTTGTAGGGGCAATGGTTTGTATTCACTTTGTTTAGGGTAGAATTATGTGTAACAACATAGCCTTTCCCTCTCATTTTGCTGTGATAGTAATCTTCATCAACCAAAGTCAGGTATCAATTCTCAATTTGGTCTAGTGTTCAAGTGTTTGTAAATTACATTTCCCAAGGACAAATGCGGTCTCCATTGGGCTTTGAACCTGAAATCTTATGACCTTGAGTCTGGCAGCATAATAACTAGGCCACTGAAACATTGTAAAACTACTAGTCCCAAAAGTACGGATGACAATTCAAGGCTGCAAAAATAAACCTAAGATTATTAAAAGATGTGCCTTAAAAGTCATAAATGACCCAGGAAAGGGTTGCTGTGTACTGTGTAGCATGAATGGTGGATAGAAACAAAACAGAAACATGCAAATAAAACACTGCACTATTGAAACTACAGTATTACCTCTATGAACAGCCAACCTGGGGGAAAGTCAAAAGTGGCGGTTTAGTAAGTTTGTGGTTCATCAGCGTTGATTTATGATGAACAAAATGGATGCAATAACAATTGGTCAACCACTTGTGATTTCAGTGAATAACTTCCCATTTCCTGTTAATACTAAATAAACAGCTTATACATTGACAAGTTACA
>JAUUEB010298795.1:0-12900 GCA_032362205.1 Clione limacina
TATCCTAGTCGTGCTACACCTTATATTCTAGTCGTGCTACACCTTATACCCTAGTCGTGCTACACCTTATATGGCAGCGTGTAAAATGTCATAGTAACCAGCACAGTCGCTGATACAATCTCCCATGTGTGAATGGAGACACTAACACACTTTTGGATTTCAATTCAAACTAATTATTGTATTCTTAAATATTCTTTTCTTCTTGTACGACATGTTCTCTGATATATTTCTTATCTCATACAAGTCATACATCCTATGTTTTAGCAAAGATTGACAGCATTGAGAAGTGTGTATTACAATATGAGAGTTGCGAACATCAAAACATCCTGGAGTAATTAAAGTACACAGAAGCTTTCATCACTGTCTCAACATCAGGAGTTGGCTTGCAGCCATACACCAGTTTACACCAGTTTACACCAGTCTAAACCAGTTGGAAAGTATGTCTCTGTGTCTAAACAGAGAACCCAATCTGGCTCTGATGTAATGTCGTTGATAGAGTCATTTTGATCTAATGTCAGATCTGAGGTATCACTTACATCACTGTCTCTCATGTGTCACCTGATGTCATTGCTGAGTACTTAGAAAAAGATGGATAATCTTTCTTAGAGAGAGGTCGGTAGTGTAGAGTCAAGTCCCCTGTCTGCTTCCAGATAAAATGCCGAACTGTGCGCAGATCCATATTTGGGTCCAGTACCTGGGACAATAATGAGAACAAATTGTATAAATTATTTCAGATATTCTTTTTTAATCCTTGAAAAATCTTCTCTTTCTTCTCCTAACCAACACAAGGAGTTAAGTCTAGATTAAAGAAGAATGTCAGAAAGTCGTGCATATTGTGGATTTCTCTTCCTCACTTTATTAAATCCAGTAATTCATCACTAAAGACAATACCTCAATAACTCTTGAGTTGAATCATTGTTTTACAGCCATCTCCTCAACTGAATACTGATCTTAACTCAGATGAGATGAGCTCACAATGGTGGTTGAGTATGTAGAACGACCCACAAACAACCCAGCACATTTGAACACCGTCCTTAGCTTGTGTCATGGGTGTGTAGATCTGCATATAGTCTGATGAAGTGGCAGAGATTGCTGCCAAACGCCATTCTCGTTTCAACTCATGAGTCATTGAGATAAATTTAATTCTCTTACATTTAGGCTACTTTGAAATCTATAGAACAAAGCATATTGTAGATTTTGAAATATTCCACCCTCCAGTGTGCTTCTTAGATATTTACTGAGCAGTATAGATGCTGTCTAAGTTAATCCTTGAAACTTCTATTTGACTTTTTCGACAATTGCTGGATGATCAATGGTCATACTAACTTGGTTGTGTTGTCATGCAAATCTTAAATACATTTCTGATCAAACAACTACTGATCCAGATCTTAATACAACAGTACAGGATTTATTACAACTTTCTATTGGTTAATTATAAAAGAAAATGACTGTATAATTACACATACCAAAGAAACAAGCTGAGCTATGTTAATCAAGCCAAGGACACTCACTCCATACGATCTTTGTGAAGTCGTGGGGCAAGTTTATGAATGTATTGTGAGGGTCAATAGAATGCAAAAATACTCAGAAATCTATAGTGGGTAACAAAAATATCAAGATAACAATATCTACGTACCTGGTCGTTACACAAAAGCTCTACTCTCTCCTCGGCTGCCACCATAGGTTCCTCGTCTTTCTCTGCCTCCTTATCGTGACTGTTGCTGTTTGTGGCCTGTGACCCTGCATCTGACCCCTGACCTAACACTTTCTCATACACATGCTCTATCACTTTACGTACATTGATCATATCACTGGCAGACAGACGATCCCTGGAGAAGGACACAAGTATAACATGATTAATTGAATCTTGTGCTAACAGAAGGTGAATCTTTTTTCTTGTCCATTGGGTTGAGAAGAGCTAAACTGAAATAAGAATCAGAATTTAAAGGCTTGAAGAATTTTCAATATCTCTCCTCTCCTGTTTGCTTCCCTTGAGGTACACAGATATATAACTTATCTTAAGGTAACCCTATTCTTTCTACTATTTTTTGTTAATTAGTTTAGCCTTTGACCTGATTTGTCTGTGAAAGAAAAAAGAAAACAGACAAATGAGGACTGAGCCTACATTGCATAGTATAAACATCTATGAGAGGTTTAATATTTCATGTTAGACCAACTGGCAAAATAATGGGATTGTTTAAGTAAGAATAATTATGTTGTTTCTCCCTTCAATAACAATTTCAAGATCATTATTAATTTGTGTTTACTTTCATTATAGTACATACATCATTATTACCATTTCACTCAAGTCCAAAAACACATATACACCTGTATAATTCAACTTTCTTATACATTGAAACACTTTTTTTTAAATCCTTTGCCAGGTGTGATTCAAAACATTAACCACCTTATGGAAATCCAATCTCCTAATCTTTAAAATATCAAACCTCACAATAACCTGACAGAAGTTCAGACCCATGACCTCCTTTTTTTACTGAAACATATTCAGGAGCTGTATACGACCTGTCCTTCTGTATGGGAGTGAAACCTGGTCTGCAAAAACTGAGGACAGTCAGAGACTAGCCAGAAATTAAATGTCTTTGGTCTGCTTGGTGTGTAGTGCTAGCTAAAGAGATGAATCCTCCAGTGAAAAACTACCAACCAAAGTTGGGGTCACCCTAACGCAGAGCTAATGTGTCGGAGTAGGCTTTGTTGGTATGGACACAGGGCAAGAAAAGATGAGTGCAGCTGGCAAAAAGAGTCCAAAGAATGGAAGTGTCTAGCTTCCAAGGGAAGGTCCGTCCTCCCAAGTTGTGGCGTGAGGCCATAAGAGAGGATTTCAAGATGGCCACTCTTGGCGTAGATTGATTGCATTGTGAAAAGCCAAACACATGTAGCATGGACATACAACTTTGAAGGATGATGATAATGAGAATAATGATGTTATCCTTCCAGTAGTACACACAAAACTAAAACTCACTTTTTAACAGGTTTGATGCCTGTACTTAGATGAGGCTGAAGGAAAAAAGGCAACTTGTTGAACTTTGGCATGTCTTTCTACACAAAATTAAGTTTAAATTAGTTTAAAACTAAAACTCACTTTTTCACAGGTTTGATGCCTGTACTTAGGTGAGGCTGAAGGAAGAAAGGCAACTTGTTGAACTTAGGCATCTCTTTCTGGAAAAAGTAAAATAGAACTAAATATAATTCTAAAAAACTTGTTCTTATGATAAAATATGTATAAAATGTTCAAAAGTTTTCATTCTTTTCAATGTGAACAAATGCGTGATCCACTGTGCATACAAATTTCTTAAATGTTATGTCTTTGATTTAAATGTTTTATTCCCCATCAAAACGTTACACATGTTGCAAATTTTCAAAAATGGAGAATGTTCACATCTAGCCACTCTCACGAACATCTAGAACAGAAATAAAGTCACTCTGATGACAAATGGAGTAGTTATGGCTTTATATATGCTGAAATGAAAACACAGGGTTTGCGAAAATGTTCTTAGAACTTCTATGACATTTTTTTTTTAATTTGTGCCATAATCTTTAATATTCATTAAGTAAAATGGCATAGGAAAACAAATCAAGCAAAAAAAGATAAGACAACCCTGTGTTGCCTTTATTTATAAGACAATATCTTGAAAATTGTGCAACAAGTGAAATCTTTCAAACCCTATGAGGTTATAATTCTTCTACCGAGTTTGAAAAATGAAGCTTGTTGATTTGACAGGTCACCTAAGTATCCACAGAATAACATGTCAAAGAGAAGCAGCCATTAATAATAATAATGATATTTATATAGCGCTTTTATCTTTGGAGTAAGCTCAAAGCGCTTTACAATTATTATCACCCCGTTAGGCCCAATGACGACGATCTCGTACATTCTCAGCTTCCTTGGAAGTATACATTGGACGCCACCTAAGGTGTGTTGCCCTAGCAGTCACAATTACAATCACTGCCTATAGTGGGGTACCCAATTATACTGCTGGGTGGACGGGAGAAACATGATAGCAAATTTTCGACCATGAAAATGTTGTCCCTTTGCGGTGGTCAAACCCACAACACTTTAAGACGACCTGCTCTTAAATCCGACGCCATAACTACTCAACTACCGTACTCTATTGCACTCAATTACTTGTTAGATATTATAAAGAATTAAAAGAAATCGCTTTACAATGATATTTCTAAATATTATCGCTTCAATGTTCTAACTGTATGGATAAGTGACTTACTTTCGAGACAATATAATACATTGTCACAAAAACATACCATAATCAAATAATAAGTGAAAATTTGAGAGAGAGAAAGAGACATGCTAAATCAGGATATCTCATTGCTGGAGACAACTTAAATATGAGACTTTATGGGGAGAGAAATATTTAGTTTATTTGGAGACCAGATTTGAAAACATTGACATATTCCTCTGAACACATCTGTATAACGTTTGCGATACACACAGTATATCAACACACATATTGACCCAAATTACCAACAGCAATCACAAAAATTCATTCAACATTTAAGAAATGGAAAATTAAAGTCATGCCATTCTGTGTAAGGTTCAAATCTGTAGCAAATAAAAACACTGTTTTTGCCTCGCTTTTGTCTTTCAACAGCCTGAAAAATCTTGTTTATTACTGTTCACTACAATGGATTGCATTACATTTGCATTGATCCAAATTTTGTTACTGAAAGTTCTGGTGGATTGTAATCAGGCACTTTATGCGGACATTTGTGTTCATGGCCCTTAAACACAAGAACAATGCCCCAACACGTCAATAATAGAATACTTACAAATACAATAACATCTAAGACCCATGATGGAACTGTCTCCTTTAACAACATCTGTTCTGTCTCTCCCCCAGCGTCACGCGCCAACAATCTGACCAAAGTTCTGCCGCCAACCTCACTGTTTGACAAATGTAAACAAAGGGAGAAATGAATTTGAACATGAGGTCAAATTTAATACTGTTATCAAACAACTAATTATTTCACAAGGTTACTTAATCCTTTATGTCAAGCCTGCAGATATAAGCAGTGTGTACCATTACTCAACATTAAATACCATTGAACATATGTCAAGCGACACTGATGTTGTAGTCATATATAATATGGCACAAATAGGCTCAAATATTACAGCACTAGCTGGGTTTGTTTGGCAAGCAGATGTCAGGGGCGTGTACCCTTGATAGACTTTAAAAGACCACTGAACAAAACCTTACCATGAATGTGGTCAAAATGAAAACCCTTTGAACATTAAGAGTTAAATAGAAACAAAAAGTCGAACAATAAGATTTCTGTAAGGAAACCTGTAGAATGATAAATTCTATTATTCAATCAATTTCCAACTCTGCCTTGCCCCCTTTTAACACTTTCATACAGCTTTATGCAAGATTTGATGATTACTGCTTGTGTTTGTCTTTTGTACAAAATAGTCAACTAACTCTACATCAAGTCTATCTAAACCCTCAGCCCTGCTACAACATCAATTTTACCTTTGTCCCAAACATGCGATTCTAAAGTCAGCTATTGTCTTAGTTAAATCAAACAGGCTATAAAGGATAAAGAAGACAAAAATCATGACCAAATCAGATAAAAATGCATCAACTAATATTTGTCAGAGACAAGTCAAGTGGGCCCTACCCTCTGTAAAGGATTAATCATGACCTGCATAAAATTAACATAGATATGATGATGAGGATGAAGTGACCCCAAGGTGAGCTGATGTCATGCCTCAAAGTGACAATTACCTAAATATAACTGGTGTATGTCCAGGTACAGTGAAGTGTGAAGGGACGGGCGCCTTGTCTTGTTCCGCTGTATCTAAGGAAAGATAAAAAAAATATGTTTAGTCAATTTCAATGTAAACCATAGACATTTCAATTTGTAATAAACTAACAATCTCAAAAACTTTCTAATGAGGAAAAACACAGAGCTAAAACAAACATTAATTTTTGCATAATCACTTCTTTTGGATGAAGTCTGTTTCCTGCGTCTATTTTCCTTTGTCAAAAGCTTCAAAAGCTTCAAAAACTTCCCCATCTTTGTCTATAATGATTCATCACTTTTGATGCTACAATACCCTTGTATCCATGAGTATTCTGTCATATATTATTTTCCTTTACTAAAACATATGAACATTTTCATTTTTTAATAAAAATGCTGTTCCTGGAATTATGGTCTTTGCGTACATAATTCTATCAAGTAATCATATGTTGTTATGAGTTATTAATATGTGATTTGACATAGGTCAACTCCCAGCAGTAACAACAATTACGTGAGTCATAGTAAGACTTTATGTATGACAAAGAATTAGCATAAATAAGTTGTAACACACTAATATTCTTCACGACTTCCTAATATGGAAAACACATATATTTGCATATCCCTTTCTTTTGCTGCATTCAAGATAAACTATCTCACCTACAACATCATTTATGTTATTACTTACCATATTTTACTTATACGTGGATGGTAATATCGACCTTTTCTGACAAATTATCAAGTGAAAATTAAAATCTTGCAGTTGTCTTTGGATCAATTTTATAATTAGATTGAAATGTTGATTTACAAGCCAAAAAGTAAATATAAACAAATGTGTTCAGTGTGTCAATATCCTTACCTTGATTATCCTCTGGTCGACACTTGGGCCACTGATCTAACAAAGCTTGCAGTAAGGTGGTGCCAATATTTGCTGGGGAAATAAAGTTTTAAATCAAATGAAATAATAATTTTTTAAAGCAACTAATAATGGGTTAAATAAATAAGTTTTGGTAGTCTACAAAACTAGCTTGAATGGAGTTAATACGTATTGTTGACTGAATGTTGCATTCCGTTAGGTTGTTTGTTTGTAATTGTTTTACACCCTACAACACAGTAACACTACATCATCATTTATAGTCGTTGTCCATATTCGTAGTCATATGACATATGAACTACGTGGGCTTGACTTTTACAATGCAATAGCTCTACGCCAGGCGCGACGGTCCTGTTCCATCTATGGATTAAGGCTTTTGGTCTTAGAATCTTTTCTTAAGGACTCACACCATGACTTGGGAGGATGGCCCTTGCCTAGGCAACCGGGCACTTCCATTCTTTGGACTCTCTTTAGCTAGTTGCACTCATCTTTTCTTGCCACATGGCCATACCAACGAAGCCTACCCTGGCGCATTAACTCTGTGATAAGGGTGGCCCCAACTTTGGACAGTAGCTCTACATTGGAGAGTTCAACTCTTGTGGTAGCACCACACATCCAGCGGACCATAGACATTTCATTTCTGGCAAAGCTTTTAGTAACCTCCGCATTGAGGACCAGGTTTCACTCTCATACAGAAGCACAGGTTGTATACAGCTTTTATATAAATCACCCTTGGTTTCGAGCGAGACAGCTTTTGAGCCGAGAAGGGGCAAAAGGTATATTCTTTTAAAACTTTCTGAACATTCGACGATTAGTTGGGACAACTATTAATTTGAAAGTCAATTAAAGAAGAAAATAGACATTTTAATACCGAAATGTGGTCTCCCTAAGCAACGTTTTTGGTTTTATTTGGCTATCGGACTTGTTAACGACAAGATCTTGTTTGACATCCACCATTGATTGCCGTTATTTTCTTCGAAAGAAAGTTTAAGAATATTTTCTCATCCGACAAAGGTGTACACTTGGTACCTGACTTTAGACACAGACAGAGATTAGAAGAATATAATGATTCGAGCTCCAAACTGGCAGCTGCCTTGTATGTATTCAAGGAAACTTACTCGGGTTCTGAACTGTCGGAATTTAAATTGATTTGTTTAATTAGTCATTAATATGCTTTTGTTACAAGGCATTCCGTATTTCATATGGTTATTTTTTCTTTCTGAGTTTATTCTAATTTGACTTATTTAAATGTGTTTATTTGTATTTGATATGCGAATAGCTTAAAAAGAGTTGAAATCGTCGATGAGATTGAAAATTATATCTAAATACATGTAAAGAAAAGTTTCAGCGGACTTATAACTGTACGTTGTTTTTGATACGTTAACAGCATGATTTGTTCAAACTAGTAACGCGTTTCCGACTAGGGTGCTATATTTTTTGAAACCCTCATTTCGGGTACTGGTATCCTAAATACTGTATATAACAATCTCTTATAAATAAAATATATTTGATTCCAAAGCATTTCGATATTTGCTATAATATGATTTTTAATAATATTGATGGCTTACTTCAGATGGACAGGTGAAGGTCCCTCAACTGGTATGGCTGTCATGAAGATTGGTATTCCCTCTGGCTTTGATCCAGATCCAGAGTCCATCTCCCAACATGAACTACTCAAGAGAATAGAGCACGAGAACAAGAAAGTCGTCTTGTATTTTGATGAGGTAACCATAGCAACATTGTTTTAGTTGTTGGTTTTAATGTGATGAAACGTGGTAAGATTTCAACCCAGACGTTCTCGCATGCGTGACATTGCTCTGAAACCACCACGCCCTCTAAAATTATTTCTCGTTTCCGAAAGGACAAGGAACTGATCATACCTACTCCACATATTAAGGGCCTTTGCAGTTTAATGACAATATATCTAGTCTTCTGTTCAAAATCTGCTTAAGCTAATATGAAATGCGTACGATATATTTCCTGAAATGGTCTTTTAGTTTTATTTGCCACGCTACGGTCAGCAATGCCACGCTACGGTCAGCAACTACACAACAACCAGTAAATATATCGCATAACTAACAGAATAATTATTCTTTCAAAACCTTCAGGCTTTTAAGTTCTTGTCATAATCGGGGTTTGGGGGTGGGGTTGGGTTGACTTAACTCAAATTATATCTTTTTAAATGTCTATCAAGTTGGATGAATAAAGTATCTTGTATCTTTTATCTTGCATGTAATATTAATACGACCATTTCAAATAATCAATTTCATCTCCAGATTAACACCCACATTCTATGTATGACCGTGACAGCTGTGAGGACAGGTCTTGTTGCCAAATCCCAACCTGCTGCTGTGCGAGTATATGACTACTATGAACCAAGTAAGTCAATTTTTTGTCGAACCATGGTTAAAAAAGCTTTTAAAATATTTTAAAACTTGATAGTTCTTTATAAAAAATAAACCAATGCATTTAAATTAAATTGCTTTGTTCTGTTTTGAATCTGGCTATTCAACCAAGGACAATTGTTTCTAAAATTGCAATGATAGTTGTATCTGTAATATGCATTACAAGGGACACAACCAGGGATGAGGAAAACTATAAAAATTCACCAGCCAATCTGGCAGACAGTTTCTGAAATTTACCAGCCAAAAAATAATTCTACCAGCCAACAAAACTTAATGAATCTTACAGACGCGTAGCCAGGGGGACAGGGGAGAAAATTCCCCCATTTGAGAAATTTGCACAATTTTTAACTAATCTCAAAAATGTTGGCCGCTTCGTGGCCATTGCTTTGATTATATCCAAGGTTTCCCCCCTCCCATTTCAAAATATTGACTACGCGCCTGAAATCTTAAACGACGACAGAGGTCAGGCGCGTAGGATTTTGAAATGGGGGTGGCAACATTGGAAAATTTCAAAACCAATGGCCGCGAATCGGCCGAAATTTGTGAAATTGGTTTAAAATGATGGAAACTTAGAGCATTCAAAAGCCTATTATAAAAGCAATGGCCGCGAAGCTGCCGACATTTTTGGAGATTGGTAAAAAAAATTGGGAAAATTTAGTGCATTTTGGATCTTAAATGGGGGGGGGGAGGACTTTCCCCAATGTCCCCCTGGCTACGCGCCTAACTAAGGTAACGCTGCGCGTTAAACTACTATAAAAATAGTTAAATGAAATGAAATATATATTAAAAAAAACTATCGACAAGAAAATACAAAACAGATGCAACAGGTTAAAATAATGTATTATATTCATAATGTTGCAATCTAGAATATATCTATGACAAGAAGAATGCTCTATTTATCGTTTTCTTAACCTTTTCTTTTTTCGTCCTTCTCTCAGGCCCGTACCCAGGAAGTAATTTTGGGGTGGGGGTGGACTAGTGTGGAGATCCGCATGATTTTATCCCCAAAATATATGAGAGTAAATTGACTCGTGAAGTGGTCACTTTTTGGCATTTTGATCCGTTCATCAGTTGTGTAGCAAAGGACTTTTGTTTGTGGGCATTATGTAACATGCCGAGCGTAACGAGGAGAAAAAAGTTGAAATATCAAAGCTTAATGGTGCATTTTAGAGCAATTTTGGTACCCAAAGAGGGGGATGGACTTCCGCATCATTTTATCCCCAAAATGTATGAGAGTAAATTGACTCGTACTTTGGTAATGTGATCCGTTCATCAAGGGTGTAGTAAGGAATTTTTGTCCGGGGAGATTATGTAATAAGCCGAGCGTAGCGAGGCGAAAGGTTTTGAAAAATGGAAGCTGAATGGTGCGTTTTTAAGCATTTATGGTACTCGATAAGATGGGGGCGGGGATGATGCACATTAGCATGATTTTATCCCCAAAATATATGACAGTAAATTGACTCATATAGTGTTTATTTTCTCCGTCAATGTTATTGTTTCCTCAGAGGTGTGGCAAAGAACTTTTGGTGAGGGGATTATTTAAAAGAAGAGCGCAGCGAAGCCAAAAAAATTGAATTATAGAAGCTAAAGGATGCATTTTAAAGCAATTTTAGTACCCGGTGGGGGATGAATCCCAACAGCTTGTGACACTGGGGGACGAGACTCAATATTGAGGAGGGCATTTTTTCACTTGCCAATCCGGCGGACAGCTTTTGGATTTTACCTGCTAGGGCCGAATTTTACGCCCATTTGGCGGAAAGGCGGGTTGTTTCCTCAGTCCTGATTACAAAGAGTCAAGTATAAATTAACAGAAAAACAGTGGAGAGATAAAAACAACTCACAATAAAGTCGTAGTCAAACAACTCAATGTACACATCTGGGGGATCAGCCTCAATGTGTTCAGGTGGTCCATAAATTTCAGTTTCCTTAAAGACAAGTGTCTGGTCCCATGTAGGTGTGAGAGATTTATTCACAGTTTCAGTCACCATGCTTAATTTATCAAAGCAAACTCTTGCAAATGGATCTATAGAAGAAAACAATATTATGAATTGTTCATGACACAAGGTTAATTAATCTATTTTCTATATGTGTTCTTTGTCTTAGCAAGTATACTTGTGTGCAAATACTTTTCATAACATTTTAGCTTTCAGACATTCTCTTCATGTTTTGGTCTGTGTGCATAATATTATTCAAAGTGGAAATTGATAGGTTGTACCCTGAGGAAGAGTTTTTGTCATATTTAAGTTTTGAGGAAATAATCATAACAACAATATTAAAAGTACATTTAGACTCGCCAGAATAAGAAGTTGTAAGTACTGTTACTTACCTGACAGGCCATTGTCATCTGAAGCTATCAAATCTCTGGCCTGATACATGTATGCTCTTAACTGGTACTTGAAACATACTGAAAACAGAAGAGTTTTGCAGGCTAACATGTATAATAATCATCAATTATACAGTGTATTAGTGCTGGGTTCTGCCCGTAGTCTCTTTAACCCTGCTTGCATCAGACTTAAGCAATAAGTGTCTGACATATCAAGACAGTCCGCTTTTTCGAGACACCCAAGTAAAAAAACCTCTCTCATCTTACTGTTTTCCTTCACTCCCCAAATCAAATATCAAGTGTTATATATAAAAATGTTGTGTACGTTTTTTTTAAAACAATCTCATTCATACACTATTTGTTGCACACTTTTGTTTTTTCTGTGTTATAAAGGGAAATAAATATTCTTGATTTCAGTACTTGCAGATTTGTTGTAACAAAATGAAATTTCGAAAAACCAATTAAAACAAATAAAAAGCAAGCAAGAAACACGGAAAATTGTATACTAATGATTCAGCCAAATTTATTGATCTGCATTTGGGCGGTTTATTAGAATTTATATTCTTCAAATAGAAAACAAATATATCTTTCTAATGATATATACACTTGATATTTGAATGTTTAAAAAAATGTGTTTTGGACGTACAAAAAGCATAAAAAATATGTTTTTAGCAAATTCACCAGTCTAATTTTCATTTCCCACCAGGTAAAATTAACACCTATACGTGAGAACGACCATGGTCATGAAACTCGCGAACCAACGATCGTAGCTGCTTGTTGTTATGTAATTCCTGAACTAACTAAGTGATCGTCAGGTTAGCACCTGTGAACAATGCACTTCTGAACTTATAAAATCTGGCATTATAGTCGCTGTTATCAGAGATATCTTAGCAATTGATTGATGATACACAGTCATTATATTCAATTTAACATGGCAACTAGATATATATATGAAGGGAGATAAAGGATGACTCACTTTTACATGTTAAGAACATTCTCGGAGCAGATGCAGCAGCAAGTTTTGATGCATTTTTGTCTTTTAGCTTCGCTGCTTCTTCCGCCTCTAACTTTTTCTTCGCCTTTTCTTCTTCTTTCTTTTCCGCTTCTATCTTTTTCTTTTCTATTTCTTTGGCCTCATCTTTGGCCTTAACTTTTTTCGTCTGAAAAACAATGTCAAATAGCCTTAGAGAAAAACAATTATAGCCTAAATAAGAATAGAAAAGTATAGCATAATATGCACTAGATAGATAAAATATATAAATGTAAAAAGTTAACAAATATTTGTCAATCTTCAATATATCGTAAAAACCACAGCTTTACACAGAGTTGGTTGTATTATATGATTGTAAGACATCATCATTAATCAGGCATAGGTACAACAAAAAGGTATGGAAGATATCTGTTTAAATAAGTAACAATTTTACATTACCAAAAACAAATAACTACACATAATTAGTATGATTTAGAACATTTACCTTCAAGTTTGAAAAGGAAAGTCTCTCAGGAGCTTTCGCTCGTCCTCCGAC
>JAUUEB010298906.1:0-12899 GCA_032362205.1 Clione limacina
TGTTACTTGATAATGTAAAGAATGCAATAATCTTTCAATTTAACCCCTTGAATTTGTTCATTTAATGATTTCTATTTTTAGTGACTACTCAAAGACTACTCAAGTAGTACTTTAGATTTTTTTCAAGTAGCTACTCTTCTCTACTCGAGTAGTTGAGAATCTCCAACTACTCTACTCTGTTCAAGTAGTCCACCGAACTACTCGACCACAACACTGTCATCGATTTCAAAAGAGTGCATTCAAGAGGCGGTCTGAAGCAATTCCACCAGTAATTTGATTATGGGTTGGATGTGCGAGTTTAGTTCACCTTACAGATATCACATCAAAGTAGCACCGGTGCAGATATAACTTACACTGTATTGAGTTAGATATTTAAAAAGCTTAAGAGCAGTGGCAGGCGCGTAGTCAGGATTTTGAGGGGGGAGAGACAACCTCGGATATTGTCAAAGCACTGGTCGCAAAGCGGCCGACCTTTTAAAGATTGGTTTAAAATGATGCAATTTTAGAGCAATGAAGAGCATAGTATCAAAGAAATGGCCGCCGCGAAGCGCCCGAAAATTTTGAGATAACTTAAAAAATGTGCAAATTTCGAGCATTTTGGATCTAAAATTGGGGGATCTTTCTCCTATGCCCCCTGGCTACGCGCCTGAGCAGTAGAACATTAGGTTAGATAAAGGTCAAAATGTACATAAGTTTTTGTTTATAAAACATACCGAACTTGATCAGCTCACTAATACTGGATTGTTAAGGCACATCGAGCTTATATCGTCGCCAATGTCAATTTGTGGAAGTTAGATTTTGTAAAACATTCTTCGAAGATGAAATTATTTTAGAGACGTATCTGGCCATGAATATAATGACTAGAAACATAAGTACTCAGATAGAGTACAGATCCGACACTGTGTAAAATGAAACAGTTACCATGTCTTAAATGTAAAATGAAAGAAAAGAAAATTTATCAAAATATGTTTTGAGAATTAAATTACTGCTTGGTTTACTTTAACCGATACAGGAAATGCTTGTGTGGTACGCCAAAAATATTAGTGAACACACCCCGGCAATGCCACAACCCGTACAAACGCTTTTCGCATCGCGCGTCAATTGTTGTGTTCATTCAAATTCGCACCGCACGCATCTTGAATACGGAAGAAGAACTCGTGATACAGTGATGAAGACCATCGAGTTTAACTCTAGCATTATTTGGTAATTACTTTTAATTCCATAACTCTGTCAATTGTGAACAGATATTGCTGGAATTCAATAGGGGTCTTCATCGGGTTGAATTACAACATCGTACCCGATTTTAAGTCAATGAGTGGTATATGTCTTGAGTTATCGTGGCCACATATACACACACAGACAAATGCGTATCGCCACAATACCCTCCACAAGTAGTAAATAATCGGTGTCGGGTAACGAGTTTTGGACTGGTTCTATAATTCAGTTTTACAATAATGAACGCACATGTTTTTTGTTATTAACCGACTTCATATGTTTAAATTAGTTTTAATATTATTTTCGGTTTTTCTTTAAAGAAAACGTTTGCCAAAAAGCCGTTACTGGATTTCATTATGATTAAGATTTGTTCTCATGAAGATTTGACGTGCATAAATGTCAATTTCACATCCTCGTAAAAACTTCATTAAAACAAACCTTTATCATGATTAAAGGATTTAGACTGCTGTATGTCTCTTTTGCGGCATTGACCTTTTCTCATCGTCATCAATTATCCAAATGCATTCCCTTCGAACGCAGAACATTTCATATAATGTTTCTTTCGTTGGGAGAAAAAAATACAAATAAAGGATATGCTGCAATATTTACATGTTGTTTCCCCTCTCATTCATCTTAACCTCTTGTTTAAGAAATTGCATTAAGCGATTATGCAAAGGATTTCTCGAAAAAGATTCTTTATTGACACTGTCTGTCAATAACGATTGATTTTTGTTTGTACTTTCAATAACAATTGTAGCGTGAAGAACAAACTTTATTCGTGAAAAAAAATTGAAACCGCTCGAAATTGAAATCTTTGAACCGGTAAGGGACATCTTTTGACATTGTGCTGATAAAAGATCGCGTTAGTTTTAACCGAAGCTTAAAAAGTGAACATTCAACGAGATGCTTTATCTTGATATATTACTGTACGCTTCCGGTTCTGGTTCCGGTTCCGGTTAACCAACAATTTGAATCAAGACGTCCGATAGTATATAAGTCTTCCTTTCTCTTTAGAGCCAGATGGCGAATCGTACGTATGCTCCATATATTGCAAGTTGTATTGGTCCATCAACTGAGTCATGACTCTTACCTCGTGAATGAGCTCATTGTTATTTTGAGTAATAAAGCCTCTCACAATGATATATGATTCTTTCTTCTGGATTCCTGGCCTCAGCTTGTGTCAAATCATAATTCATAATAATCAGCATTTAACACTAATGACCAGCCGAACCCAAGAGCATAGAATTACTCATTTATAAAAAGAAAACCCAACAACTATTTTAACCATCGGCAAGCTTTTTTTCTTAGCACTGCGCACTTTCTTTTAAGTAGGTAGTCCAAAGTGAAGCCATTTATGACTTGTACCTTTATATTTAGGTCAAACTCTTATACAAATAGACTATCATCAGTAAAGATATTTAATAAAAGTTGCCTAATCATTGTGGACACTGAAGCGCATTCTCGGTGCGTCTATTGCTTATTTAAAACGAATCCTCGAAATCTGGACACAACACAATCACATGTATATACTTTATCCGAACAATAGAAACCATACGTGTGATTTATTTGATAAAAATAGCTCAAATAGTTCTAATTTGTAGGTAATCGACAGTATCAATTATATATGCTAGGAATAAAAAACAACCATTTTGACAAGTATCTTTTTGTTATAGGTAGGAGATATGTGTCTTATTTTTTTAAACTAGGATCAACGTTGTTATGTAAGTGCATAGGCGCAAGTTTTACTATGTTAACTTCATTACATAAAAATCATTGAAACCATTATATGAAGCAATGTAGCTTGCGAGTATTGTAGTAAAAGTTCATATCAACTGATCTAAATATTGAATTGAAAATAATATATTTATAATATTTCCTTGTATGCAGTTAATTGTTTTATCGGGTATCGTTTTTTGTATACAGAAATAACTGTTGAAATTAACAATGTATGAGAAGGCGTGCCTGCTTTGTCTTATCCTCGCAAATAGGAAGCACCCGGTAATGTGTCTTTTCTAACGAAGAAAATATAAGTGAGTTAAAAAGGTTACAGTGCATCTAAATATACAGAGTTAACCATTCAATCAATCAATTCTTGTCTTTTATATTACATGAAAAACAAAGGCAAATAGAAACGCCTTCATATTCTTAAATGACACTGCTTGGTATTTTGTTCGCAGAGTGCTTGCCAATCATTTATTCTTAACAAATATGAATCTTCTTCTAAAAGCAAACGATGATTTTGTTGATTATGTTTAATAAATGATTTTGGACTTTTGTCGAAAAAATCGTGCAATGATACGACGAGCAAACTTTCTTGGCTTATCTACAAATTAATGTAGCCTTTTCAGTGAATTAATCATGCAAATTACGTGAATATAATCTTACCTTATAATAGAAACTAACAAACACAGATCCAGAAACATCTCACAGTAACACAGTGTTCTGTTGTACTTGTAGTGTTTTACCTTTGAGAAAGAAATACGATAACAGTTAGTGAAAATCAAGTCTCACCGTCGACGGGAAGGCTTGTCATCTTGAACATGTTCGAATGAATGGGGGAGGGTATTTTCCCGAATGACGTCAAACACGTGATGCTTGCAAAGATTGTTCGATATTCATCAACATTTATTATGATATCACTGTACATTATTTATACTTGAGAACTATAAAATATGCGAGTAAAGTATTAAGCATCAAAACATAATATCGCGTAAAGAGATATATACTGATTAAAGTGGTGACGGAAAATAATGATACACATAGTTGTTATGCCTATACAAAAAATAATCACAAGCTACATCTTATATTATAATTGCCTTGTACGTTCGTCTAGGGGTTATTTGAGAATTTCATACATATAATTGCAAAGTGCCCAAGCGAATAGCCTGACTTAAACAAATCCCATACTTATTTTAAAAGGTCTCTAAATATATAAGCTCGTGTCCTTTTGGGGTATCTACAGTTTTAATTTGTACTTCTTTTTAAAATAATTCTAAAACGATATTTGTTTAAATTATGAAATTGAAAATATACATCCCAAACGACATGCCCCCATTAAAAAAAAAGTAGACGCGATAACCGAGTGGTTAGGACGGTGGACTCAAGAGCCGGTCATCTAAGAGGGTTGGTGGTTCGATTTCCGCAACAGGACAAAATTTTCATGATGACAAATTTGCTCTCGTCTTCCGCCCAGCAGTTGAATTGGGTAAATTATAGAGACTGTGACAGTGAATGCCCAAAGTCCAATGTCAATGTTCTTAGTCTTAAGCAAACAGAACGTAAGATTATGAAAACAGTCAAACAGAAAAAGTTGAACTTTTTTGGTCACCTTAAAAGGCATGACAGTTTATTGAAAGAGGAACTTGGTGAATAACAGAAGGGAGAAAACCAGAGGCAGACCCAGGACTAAGTGGACAGACAACGAACGAGAATTGTCAGTACATAGCCTATCAGAATTCTCAGTGATGACATAGAACAGAGATTTGTGGCGCTCCATTTCCATACGAAAGGAGAAAAATGAGTAGCGATGACTTGAATTAACATACCACGTATTGCAACATCAACATGACACATCATGACCGAAAACGCGCATACTCATAACTAAATCTGGATACTCCGTATGGTAGGCAAATGTGCTATCCCATAAGCTATAGAGCCCCTCTGAGAGTTATGAAATATGAAATAAACAATAATCTCATGGACACAACAAATGGTGATACGTAAGAGTCAATAAATTAAAACATTTATACAACATTGTTTTAATACAACAGGAAATTAATAAAATGCTGTCGGAATTTTTTTTTCAAAACGTTTTACCAAATCATCCTTAATAATGCATAGTGAAATAATCTTCAATGACTTATGAAAAAGTATAATAATAATGAATTTTATATAGCGACTTGTCTTAGCAATCTAACATAGATATTTTAATGTCGGATAACCAGTTAAAAACAGGGACTAGACAGGTGGCCGACAGTCTCTGGTAGGATTCCATCGAACCCAAACCTTCCACATGATAATTGCTACCATTATGCTACCGATAACGCATTAATCAAAAAAAATTCAAAATAATGAAGTATGAATTAAACTTATTTTATCTATTTGTGAATATGTGTTTGTTTGTCCGTATGTATGAAAGTGTTCTGTAAAGGACATTTCTTAGTTAACAATGTATCCGTTATACAGATAAAGAATTAACCTTTAGAAAATCCTTACAAAAAATTAGTGTGATTGTCAAAATATTTTAATTATGTACGGTATGATCTTCAACACACACATGTTGATATGCCTAGCGTTAAAATACCATTTTTACCTAGATGCTAACCTCTCAATCAATCCATGGAAGGTTGAATCGGCGACGGCAACACTTATTGATGATACTTTCTTCTTTATTATGAATAAGAAAACAATCCAGACAAATATATTTATATTAATTCACAAAGTAGAACAGAAGCATTATGTAATTCTATAATACTCACCCGTATAAATCTGTTGAATCATGTAAAAATCCGAGTTTAGAAGACAGCGAAGTTCTTTTCCTCGTTAAGGTGATATATCCTATCGTTCCATAGAACCATTATAGCTATGTTGAATAGCGCCGCAAGAGTGTCCGATTCCTCTTGCATTGATCTGACGACCATGAATAACGTGACTGATTTCTATGGTACGCAGTAAAACCATTATTGTTTTTTTTACATGTGTTTTGTCGAAAACTGTATAACGTTTTTAATTTGCAAGCGATTCATTTTCGCGAATTCAAGAAACTTATAATATATAACAATTTTTTCAGCCCGTTTTAAAATGAGTTTGTCTTTTTATTTAGGTTAAAGGCTTATGTTTGAAATAATAATATTAATAATTATAAGCAAATGCAGGCAAAAATGTAATTGTCTTCGTTTTGCTATCTCCAGGAATATTACGTCTTTCCTTTTACTCAAATAACGTTGCTCTGGCGAAGAGGCGCGCGTTGGCCTTATATATTTAATATTTTACTGTTAATTACGTTTTTTCCCGAATGACGCTCCATTGTTCTGTAATATATTACCTATACGTTTTTGCGAGGGATTCATTTTAGCGAATTCCACAATTTTTCACGAACTACGTGAAAAAAAACCTCGCAAAAAATAGTAAATGTCATTTAAATAGGAGTTAAAAGATTATGTTCATATTATGACTTATTTTCTTCAAGGTTTGAGAGAAAGATGGTGACATGTTGATTTTTAGACTTACGATCAGTGATCAATAAAGTCAATACTTGAGTAGAATAGAGTAGAGTAGTGGGATGAAAATGGGTTATCGAGTAGAGTAGAGTAGTCAAAAATTTAGAGTACCGTTACTAGGTTTACTACTCGAGTTGAGTATTGGGTACTCAAATTTGCTGTTGAATTTATCCAATACAAACTGATGATAACAGCTGACAATTCCGCTATTTTTGAAATCCGACTACTTTCTAATTAATCAAATCTGATCCCGCTTCTATATGTTTATATATAGTTCCACTACAAAAAAATCTCCATGATCCACTCCAAATTGGAGTTGTTTACTGAACAAATAAAACCATGTTCATGAAAAGAAGAAGAAAGCAATGAAAGTAATCAAACGCAACTTAACAGCAGACACAATTTGCGAGCGCTTACTTAACGGCTTATCTCTACTGAAAAAATTGAAATTGTTTTCGTGAGTAGCTTCCCTTGTAAAAGTATAGGTTTTTAAATGAAAGCTAGTCCGGTTATAACTGTAACCCCTCACAGGCACGTCTACTAAGATGTGTGGATTTGTTTTCAATTCATCTGAATGAATGTATTTAAGGATGTCAAACGCATATAATGTTAATTTACAATTAATTTGGAAGTCATGCAATAATGATGTTGTCACTGTCAAAACAGACCCAACAAACGACGACATCAATCTGTTGTTTGCATTATATATTTGAATGTAGGCATAGGGATGAATTGTTGTATTGATTAACAAGCAATAACGCATCGTCAAACTCTGCAACTAGAAACATGAGTACTCATGAGAACAAACCCTACACTATGTAACAAAAGAATATCAACACGAATTTGCAGATTCACCGTAAAAAAGAACAGCATATAGAACGATCAAAGATAAGAACAAGTATAGACAATAAAAAGGAACATATTTAATATTTTCGTTTGCTTGCAAATGTGCTTTACGCAGCTTTACGGAAGTAAAGTGAGTTCAGTTATATAGTGACTTGACAGAAAGTGGCACTGGAACATACAGTAAAATATTTTAAACTCGTTTACTCTGTCAAATGAACAGATATTGCTGGAATTAAATAGGGGTTTTCATCTTTTTGATTGGCAATAACGACATTTAACGTCACTTAATTGTATATTTGTTTAGTTATTGTGTTCACTTACACACAAACAGAGTCGTCACATATTCTCCATGAGTATTTATTCTCGGTGCCGGGAATAAGGCAGAATTTGTGATCATTCCAATATAATATTTCCTGAAAAAACCAAAGAAAAAAAAGTAAAGTGTTTTTGCAGCGTTTGTTATTTGTGTGCTTGGACTATGACTATGTTGATAAAGGCTGCATCACTCATCACAGTCGTTGGAAGAAGTGAAATGACTTCAGGTATAAATACTCTCATTTCATACTTGTTATGTATATGCTGATTGAACAGCAAGCACATATTTGCAAGCCCATCGATTCGTTCGATGCGCTTTTTTATACTTAAAATGACATTGTTGGTTGCAGAAATGAAGCCATGAGCAATAGTCAAAAAAGTATTAGTCACTAATGATTTAAAAAGCACACACACAAGTTCTTAAAAAGTGCCGTCTACTATAAAATTTGATTTTTTTCAAGCACTTATTGCAGAATCTGCCTATACGCAACCTTAGCTTCTGGGCAATATTAATTAAAATCTAAGAAGGTATTACTCAATTATTTCCATCCAGCTGTTTAAAGTGCAGATGGATAAAGACATGGACAAATATGGCGCCTGATAATGATATATCAAACATATTTACATTATATTATTTTGTTTTAAGTACTGATAACGAATAAATATTATCATTTCAATTGTTTTTTTTAATTTGTTAATAAATAATCCAACCCACGAAATATCCAATTTTCTTAAAATTATCCTGAAACCTACCGAATTACCATAAAAATAAGCTAAATCTTATCCGTTAACAAAAACAAATAATCCAACCCAATCCACTTTCAGTAAGTCACACGGCACTGCCAGAGAGCGTGTTTATTCCAAAGGTACACCACGGAAATATCCAGCTTTCGCTTCTATGCTACCTTCACGTCTCATTGGACATTTTCGAGGCATCTCTAATAAGTGACCTTCGTGCTACGTGGTACAAGGTACTTACCGTACACGCACAATCTTATTTGCAGCACATTAGCACCTTTAACATACAAGTAAAAAGAACATAGTCCTGTCGGAACTGGACGAACTTATAAACTTTTAATTTAGGAATGTGGTTGGACATCGAAGAAATAATACAAAGTATGCATAACGCGGGCGCATTTGAAAAGTGGAATAATAATATTAATAATTATAAGCAATGTTACACAGTCAAAGAGACATGCTGTAACTTGATATGTGTACCAAGAATACACTGTCATATCTCCCCCCCCCCCTTCATTATAAATTTATATTTTCTTGAGAAATAAGTTAAAATGTTACCCTCTCGAAATCAAGGATCGCTATAGCAGGCTGATGCTTAGGTACTTAGAAAAGTGAAATCGTATTTCTGTGATAAAGTATGCATTTAGATGTCTGCTAATCCTATTTGCCTGGTTTATAGCAACACTCCGTGTCGTCATTTATGAAATCAATCATACTTGATTTAGCTGATTTAAAGTTAGTCAGAGTGCATTGCTGTGATACATTGTTTAGATCCACAAACCTGGATCAGACAGTCTGTTACTGGGACTTCCTCCCGTATTCAGTGATCAGATGTCCAACAACCAGACTGTCTGATCCAAGTCAGTGCATCAAAATAACATGAAATCAATCTTATTTGCATTCCACTCGATCAATTCTACTTTCCTGCTCATGATGAATCTGATTAGTAGAATTAGGTAATCGGTTTATAAGTCTTGTTTTTGTTGTTTGGGTACTGAATATTGAAGTTCATAGCGAAATTCAGTTTCTAGCTTCACGCAATTGAAGATAATATTGAACATAATTGGACACTTTGAATATAAGTATATTGGTATATTTTTTACCAAAAAAACGTATGATGCCTAGACGATATATTTGGTTATAAAACATAACTTATCCAACTTAAAGCTGCCATATCTCAATATCGTAATATAAATACACGCAAGTTGAAACTCTTATCACATTGTGTCGATAGATAAGCAGATATCTATTTGTTGGTTGCTGAATCCAATTCCGGGGTCAAAATGTTATTTTGTTCAAACTTAAGTACACTCGCAAGTACAAGGTAAACGCAAACCATGTCCGTATAGCTGACAGAAGCTATACTTTGTTTTGCTAAACCATTTTTGTGCACTCTTTTTCGTGACGTCAAACTTTGTTTTGATGTTTTCACGGAAGTAAACTAAACCAAGGTGTTCATCAATAAAAACATCATGCAGGCAAAGCTATAAATTTAGTGTAAACTCTAAGATCATGCCTTCTATATCTCTCATCTAACTTGACAATTGTTTAGATGAGAAACAGGAGACAAATAAATAGTTCAAATGCTCACTCTGTGTGCATACCTTTCAATATTGAACTCCCTACTAGTCCAAGAGCATTAGCAAAGTTATATATACAACTAAGAAATTAATGCAGATGGTTCATGAATCCTTTCTTATATCTTCCCGGGTGCATATTCCGTTGGCAGCTATTGGATCCCCTTTATTTGTTTCTAACAAGTAATCGGGACAAATTGTCCTGGTGACCGTTAAAGCATTTGGTAACCATCTTTTCGAAAAGAGGGTAGGTTTGCTATTTAGATTCCTAAATAAGGGTAGACTCTCTACGAACTGCCAGGCCGGACACTGAGATGTCTAAAACAAATATTCTTCCCAGGAAAAACAATTCACTATTTAAGAGCCTGAAGATTCGGCAACGATGGACATTGTAGCTCTACGCTGAGTTTGCTACATAATAATATTTAGAGACCTAATTAAATTAGTATGAGACGGTTTGAAGACGTGATTATTGCTTGAACGCTTTCACTCATTTAGACAATTCACGGGTCGTTCCATTCGTTGTCAATTCTTTGCTAATTTAAAACATATCCTTAGAATTTACCAGAAAAATCAGTGACCTGATGTCTTATACTGTAATACACTTACAACGTAATATACTTTTTCGTCTTTTTTTTACTGTATTGTGTAATCATCAAAGTCCCGACAGTTATAGCAGTTGATTGGATACACAATGGTCAACACTGTTTCCAGTAATACACTCTTCCAAAAGAAAATATACATTTTGTGTTTTTAATTACAGCTTTGTTATCATTGATCCGAATCTTTCTATCAAAAGATATTCATCAATGGGAATAAAAAACATAAGTCATCACGTCTCTGTATAGCATTACTCAGTCAGCAAGTGTAAGTATACAACATGAGGTTTCAATAACGCGTATTTCACCTCTTGTAATTACTACTGCGTCACAAGGACGTCTTATGGAATAAAATTATTTTATTTTGCTATAAGTTAAATGCTATTTCATTCTTCATCGAGCGCCTGCTACAAGCCAATAATAGAGAGGATGTTGTTCTCAACGCTTGGCATCAGTGTCACAACAACTTTCTGCGGTGTCTATGTTCAAATATGTCACTTTACCCCACTAATCCTTCCCCACTGTGAGTATTGCTGTTTCATGTTTTGCTATTGAAATGTTAGTCTGATATGATGGTTATGAAATATCTATTAACGGTAGGAGATTCAAATTATTAATAGTCCTCTCCTACTAATACAAAGTTGAAAATAAATAGCAACTTATGTTGTTGTAATTTTTCGTATTTGATATCAAATATAATTTTTTTAAACTAACATTTATCCACAAATAACTCAATTTTGAATTTCAAGCGATGACTAGCTGTTATTCGTTTTTTTAGATATTGACGAAAATGTTGCGCCATAGTCACCTGACGTCATTAATGACATATATCATTGTGAAAGCTTCATGTGCATGAAATGTGAAGTAGACATGATAAACATTCTCATCGATAACATATTTTGTGTAGATAAGTCAAAAACAAGTAAAAAAGGAAGCTTTTTTGGGGTGAGGGGCGCGGCAGTCCTCCAAATACAATCAAAACTCTCGAATGTTTGGGTTCACATTTCTCGTTATCGGTTACGCTGATATTAGGATTTTCTAGTACCCTGTATATTAGTCTTATGTGTAATTTTTGTGTGACTTTGATGTGAGGGCGTATGAGACAATAAATAGCTATGAACTTCTGTTAATTTGCTTGCACAAATAGCCTTTCTTTCAAATAAATTCACAGATAATCATTTTTAGGAACATATGATATAGCATAAAAATGTGATCGAGTGTAAATTAATCGTTTTACAGTTTTTAAACACGAAGCAAACGGGGTAAATATATGGTAATATAGGTTCTCTATTTGCTTGTCATACAGTAAGGGGAATATAAGTTGGAAAAACAATTATTAATACGCAGAACTAAAAAATACGTCATTCAAATAAACACATAAAGATTTTCAATTTCACGGTTCGAAACATTGATTGGTAGGGATTTTATTTATCGACAGGGTTATATGCGTTGTGCAGACACATTAATTTAACCAGAAACCTTGAAATAACAGTTTTCCTTCCAGACTGATTTATTTGCCGTCAACAAAACTTTGCAAGTAAAAAAAGGTTTGCTTTATATTAAGTTCATATTCCGAATATTTCCGGATGCGCATTTTCAATTTAATGTATACAGCCTAAAAACATCATGGATTTATAGGTCAAAAGATTAACTGTTATTAAACATTTGTTAGACATTTTGAATTTCCTTGTTGTCGATGGATCAATGTATTGGTCGATGAGGTTCCATGAATGTAGCGTGAAACTTAATTTTTTAAAGTTAACGATGGAGGCTTTAGGGAATAACGAGCACTTGTTTTGTAAATAGCCAATGAAGGTCGACATTGAATACTCTTATGATACATTTTCAGAGGTCTCAAAATGTATGATATTTTTTGAGGAGGTAATTCTAAGTTTCAATGAAGAACAATGTTTCCTGACAATCCGTCGTAATTAATCAAAGTAGTGTAAGGAAAGCTTTTTTTAGCCTAAGATATCCAATATGGCAACCAATTTTTCTATAGATATCATATCAGATTAACAAGTTTTGTCAAACTACATTTAAAATCTTTTGATCTCTTTTCTTAATTTTGGTTTTTGTAAATATTTGAGGTCATCATCTAGGTCTTCTTCTTCTTCTTATCGTACACAAAAATGACTTCACAGACCTGATTAAGATCGCATCATATTTTAATTCCTACTAACCTGATAAACCTAGCAGTTCTCTCCAGCTCCATCCGTTCTCCAAACAGTTTTGTTTGAAGTGGGGTGGCATCTGGCCAGATGCTTTCCCTGAGGATGTGTAGCTTCGGGCAGCTCTGGAGAATGTGCTCTATTGTTTGGTCTCCCCGCTGGCAGTTACATGCCGTTGAGGGTGCCAGTTTCAACTTTCTGCACATATGGAAGTTAAGC
>JAUUEB010299017.1:0-12897 GCA_032362205.1 Clione limacina
AGAGAGAGAGAGAGAGAGAGAGAGAGAGAGAGAGAGAGAGAGAGAGAGAGAGAGAGTGAGAGAGAGAGAGAGAGAAAAGAGAGAGAAAAGGAGTGTTCGAATGAAAGATTCCCTGTTTGTTAAAACAGTTCTTAATGTATATCCTAAAAAATAACACAAATCGATTTCAGTTACTTTTCCGAATAAATTCAACAAATGTTATTTTATAAGACCAAGTACGCAAGTTATATACTCCAGAATAAAAGACTGTTATGTATGAAAATATACACCTTCTGGAATACAGATAATCATATTATGTTCATAAAAGGTTGCACGTATTTCAACAATATTCGTTTTGGTTTTGTGGCAAGTATACGAAAGAAAGTATAATATTTTACATTATCTATAGTCGACGTTTGGCGCCAACAGCGTACTGTTTGATGAACATCACTGGCAAGGTATACCGACCACCCAGATATGTTTCATGATTTCTTGTATTAATACAAGCCATATAACATAGAGGTAATCTGATACAATGCCAACTATTCCTTGATTAAAAAATATAACATAAGTCTTAGGAGATAAATAGCAAGACAATAGTTGAGTTCAGAAACAGTTGTAAACAAAGTAAAGAAAATATAATAAATAGCAAGTCATGACACGGACGATAAAAACAGTCATAAGAGGTAAGTATGGTTAACTACAAATATAATTGCTAATTGAGTTTTGTTCTTGAAATGTTAGCATACCCGAAAGAATATTTCTGATTAACAAATCAAAGTAAATTAATAAGGAAGAAATATGTATATGTATTTTTTCCTTAAGTTTTGATCTTAACAGATATACGGGACATACTTGGGCTGCGTGTTTTGAGGTCAGGGATGGGGGACGAATAATGTTTTTCCTTTTTTACGGTACAACTACCAATTTTAACAAACCATGAAGTAAGAATTAATTATTTTAAATGCTATATACCCCGGGAATGGAAAATAGATATTTCAACAAAAATAGCATCCTATTAGGAAAATTAATTCAGAATAACGTCAAATTGTTTGAGTAGTATATTCCTTAACCCTTCTTCAGGGATCATTACGCAAATACGGGTGTCTTTAATCTTCATTCCTTAAGAATCCATTAGCCTTTTCAAAGTAAGGACACTCACTTAAGATGTTGCTTCTCGGTTAATCTGTACTCAAGTCACGATTTACCCAATCCAGTCCCAATCCAAAATAGCATTCTCACTTTAGTTCTTATTTACTCGTTATCGAATGATTGTCTTTGGGAATGCCTTTAAGTTTCATGAAATTGGTGTGTTTATTTATATAAAAACTTTTTTTCGTAGGCTAAGGATAATCAACCCTTGTTATGTCTTTAAATCTTCATGTGTTTCCTTGTCCTAGCTAGTATTTTCCTATCAAGTGTTGAAATAAATATGCAAATATTTTGTAAAGAACACTTTTGCGTTTTATTCAGTTCGCTCAACATATAGCTTGAAGAGGAATTGAACTGAATTTGAGTAATCCTTGCAAAAGATTTAGATAGGCAGACATTATTAAATGCAGAAATAAGACATGACCAGATAGGTCTTCGATAGGTTACAGGAGATATCTCATATAGCTGAACAAGTCCTAGAGTGCAATGAATATAGTAACAATTGTAAGACTAGGGCAGCTCAGCTCAGTTCTGTTCCGGAATAAGAATGTTTTGAGTTTGCAAGTCGACTAATTAAAAGACAATATTTCTCGAAACGATGCAATGCATTTGTTTCATTCAATTTTGATTTAAAGATTTAATAACAGTTGAGGAATAATCCCAGCAGCATTTTTTTTAGACGTGGGCAAACAAGAAGAGCAAAGACAATGCATACATAACAGAACATTGCATACCAAATATAAATGATACATGATGGACGTCTATTGCCCCCAAGATCACAAAACTTCCCCTCCTTGATTTTTTATCTCAAGATGTATGACGTGTTTCATGACATCCAGGATACTAAACCAATCATCACCTCGGATACAAGGGCAACACCACAAGAAATGTGTTTGATAGCTTTAAACAATATCCTGGTGGAGCAAACAATCAACAAAAAGGCTGTCAATTTATTATATCGTTTGTTTTTTCCTCAATGAGATTGATTCTATTAATGAACAACGATTTTTGCCTATCTATTTGTTTTGATTTCGAAATGTCTTTGCTCTTCTTGTTTGACCACGTCTAAAAAAATGCTGCTTTATTCCTCAACTGTTATTAAATCTTTAAATCAAAATTGAATGAAACAAATACATTGCTTAAATATTAAAAATCACATTTTAGGAAATTGGGTTCAGCATCTATTATCGAGGTACTTTTTTGATTGCTTCAAAATATTCATCAATTTTTCCCCTAGAAATCATTTACATTTTTTATTCATTTGATACTGCAAAACTTAAAATAAATAATCCTTACCGCCAATCACTGAACGTAAAATAAAAAAAACAACTAATATAGACATAGTTATGTTGACAATGTATGTTCTAGAACACTCAATTAGTATAGGTGACTGATGTGCGTGAGGATCAAAGTAAGAACATATTTTTGATTAAGGATGATTTTGTTTTAAATTATAGACAAGTATATAAGAAGGTCATCTGGACTTACGAGACTATGTTTGAGTTTACTTGTTTTTTTTACTGTAAGCATCATTTCCAGTGATTCTGATGAAGATGAAATGAATAATGCGCGTCTCAGTCATAGATATAATCACAAAGAGTAACTCGTCTAGATTGCCAAGACATTGCGTTGTCTTCAGATGTTTAGTAAGTCTTTAGATGTTTTGTTAAGCCGTTTGTCAGGTAAATAATTAAACATCTACAATTGTAAGAAAGAAACGTATATGAATTTTGAGAGTGATTTTAATGTTAATCAAAGAGACCCAATTGTTGTCTATTTACTTTAAAAAAATAACAGGCTTCGGTAATAATAACTGGGTTATGAGTCTACATATTCACATATTATACGGACAATAGAGATTGCCCAACTGGATTGTTATAGCATGATATACATCGACAATTAGAATGCAAAAATACGAAGTTCTAGAACGGTTCTAGATAAGTCTTCAATATACAACACGATTGAGCATGGACAGTAATATCCGTATCATGATGAAAAATCAACACTATGTTTGGTTTGGTTGACCTTGCTGACCTTGTCGATACGACTCGCTATCACTCTACAAGAAAGTCTTAAGATCAATAAAACACTTTTGCCAAACATCACAAACTTTTGGTCTAGTTATTACACTGTCTACATATAGTTTGGTCTAGTTATAACACTGTCTACATATAGTTGTCCGAATAGACTATTCAAAGTAAGGAGAGGGGAAGTTCGTTCTTAACTCATTATCATTCCTTCCTGACTAGACAGCACGCAACAAATCATTCCCTGTCAAACATTGCAATAATATTATATGAAACTACACATCACCAGATTTTGCAATAGTTCATATGCAAGAACTAGTTGTCATTCTGACTACCGGATGTGTGTTGCGATCATTATTTAGCCTTTTCGGTTTCGTATAATGTCGTTAAATTACATTTACTTCAAAAAAAACAATGCATTGAGAGATTTTTTGATTGTGATCAATTGTTTTATAATATGGTTTTAGATAAAAAATAAAAAATTTGTGCATCAAGAACTTCGATCGTGCGTTAGTTGATGCTTTACAAACAATGTGTACACATTTTGGTTCGATCCTCATTCCGGATTTAAAAGATCCTCTTTTATTCATTCTGCTAGATAGGCAGGTTGGAATATATGGCACTAGCAGTACACATCATAATACAAGTCCAATAAAGCCAAACATATCAGTTTCGGTTTTTCTATGTGCAGGACTTTAGATCTACAAAAACAGAAAAGAATCCATACTCTGTTAAGCAAAAACCTTAGCAAATCATTTACTTAATAATCTCACTTCGTGTTAATATTCTAAAGTACATATTATATATATATACATACGATAAATATATTTCGAATAAAATAATGTTATTGACATCGAAAATTAGAAGCTTACTCGAGGCTATTTTTAAGATAGTGATGTTAGGCATACAGTGAACTGTCCATATCATTTGGATATAAGTCATGACGTCGAAGTTTCTGTATGCCAACCTGTTACTTACAAAATACACTCAAAGATCAAATGGAGTAACTATCCATGCATAGACGACCAAGTGGTTACACGAACGATAGGAAGACACTTGTTAGCCAACATATGGATGATATACATTGTTAGATGATAGCCACATGGGACGAAATTACTGATACACCGTTAAACGTTAAGTAGTGAAGCAATAAGACATGTGTTTGTTTCTACACGTGTGCAGGGTATTTCTTTATCAGTAACCGAAAAATCCCGATCTGTTTATAAGAAAACATGTGGAGATCAGCAGTTGATCGGGAATATTTAAAATTTGTTTGGCTTCACAACTAAATTGGCCACTTACAATGTCCTAGGGAACGGAAATGTGAAAATGAGTGTCTTGAGAAAATAAGCCAGTTACCATATATACTGCTCATAACAAGTTCATGTGAATAGTTTAGACCAGCATGAATTGCTTAATTATTAATCGATTTTCATAAAATTTACATTACAAATACGTTGTAATTATTCATATTATTTTAACACATTATAAAGTCAAATCTAGAATAACGTTTGTTGTGTGAAATTGTTCAACAACATGTAATAACCTTTTTATTATATTGGCTGTTAAAAAATCGAAGTCAAATGTCTTAACATAGAATTTTAAATTGCTGCATGGCATTACTGTTGACAGTTGTTTGTGGTAAACAATATGTCAAGCTACCAACCAATTGATATCGATATATATTGAAATTACCAAAACAAAAGCAAATCGGTATACTGGGCATGTTTTGTTCCTGTAATTTAGGAGTTACGTTTGTCTGCTAAAATATCTTGATACCAAATGGTTGGTAGTTTGAAGAAGTATACATTATGTATAGGTATTTGAAAAACAACTTCCTTACAACGGGCGTTAATAATCTAATTATATCATTGTAATTGCCAACGTTACTTGTTTGTTCACTGCGAAATTACTAATAATGGGCAAACAAACCTGGCCGTTCTTCAACACAAATATTATTTAAAACAAAAAAGATGTTGCTGTATAAAGGTTCTTAAGTAATTATAGTGTCATCGAATTAAGCCAACAACACAACCTATTGAGTTAACATAACGGTGATGAAATAACTATTATGGAGGCTTAACAGATCAATATATACAAATTGCAACGTCTAAGTTAGATATACGTCAACTTTAATGCAACTTTTAAAGTTAGACAACTTTAAAAAATGCAGTGGGGAAATATCCCAGAAGTGACAAAAAAACTATATTATTATAATATCATCCTAGTTTAAATGATATTTAAGTTCATCAGACCAACCAGCTAAAATAAAATGTGTCCAATGGCTATTATGGAATAATAACAGAGGCAACACAAAGATCGAAGATTAAAATGCTCTTAAAACATTCAAATTATATTGTTTTCGATTATGACGTATATTTGTTGTACATAACATATTGTTATCCAAATGTGAGCTGAAATAGTCATTCGAAGATGTCTGAAAGGTTATTGCTATTATAATAGTAAGATATACCTTCATTGCCAGCTGTTGTTGACTACCGTTTATCATTTGTAAATAGACATACTATCCTAACTTGCGTCAAAGCAGCTCTAGATATCTTTTTTTCCACACATAACTGTTGCTATATGCGAGTAAGTGACAGACATCATCACCATTGGCATCATGTAGGAAAGCACAGCACAGCAAATCTGGTAAATGCATTGGTTGAAGTGAGCCCAATCAGGCATTTAAGACGAAAAAAGGATGCACCAATCTTGATAAAGTCAATTGGTAGTCAGGCTTTAAAAATGTTGATTTCAAATTAGAGTACATAATTATCGTACACAAAGATCCTCTTTACTATTTATATTTAAAAGGCTGTGTTTCAAAAATATGAATCGAATCTTGTTCAGATGTAATTTAGAAATTGATTAGAATATTGTTAATTATTTAAAAACTATGTGTTTTATGTTGTTATACGTATTTAGGTACCGGTTAGGCTTTTACTACAAAAGAAAAATTGTGCTGACGTTGGATTAAGTTCGCCGGCGTCGCAAACGAGAAACATGAATCTAACGCGGATCCATCATCGTCTGCCTGCTGGGCTGGCAGACAATAAGACAACTTTGAAAAGTATGTTCTGATTCAATCCAAGTGAAGAGGTATTAACTTGTTTCCAGTTTTTAGGCAGAACTTCATTCGGGCATCTCATGACGGGGAAAGCATTACTGCATCTATACATTATGCATACAAAGGTTATCTTTAAATGATAAAAATGAGTATTCTGGAAATAAGCTTCTTACATAACAATAATTATATGTTTCTCTGTTGAAGCAAGGAACAAAAAAAACTTGTCCATCCTCATAGGATTATGGCTTCGAATTATAGATATTCACTTTTTATTTCAAAGGCACAAGTGATGTAAAGATAAAAAACTAATGGGTAATATTCTTCGTTATAAAACACACGTTTTAATATCACCTTGCACAGCAAAATAGATGACTTATCGTAGAAATCATTTTCCTCATGTTCGGGAAATTCCGAATTGTTTGCACACGAGAGAGCACACTTCTCTTATCGTAACAATACAAAAAGTCACAAAAACTTTGACCAACAGGGAAATCCCAATGTTCATTATATCTTTGACTACATTATTTGCGCACCATCATCGTACAGGAAGTCTTGCGTAAGAGAACAAAATTGTACTTGCTATTCGTGTGCGGAAGATAGGATTTCCTTATTTCCTCAATTTGCTCAATATTTCTACAAAGTAAATTTTTTTTTCGGTCAATCACATCAGATATGAAATAAAATAAAAACCAAAGTTTTAATTTTTGATACGAAAAATATTACCCTATTCGTGTTTAGAGACAAGTAATTCGCTAAAGCTAGTTCGAATAATACTTGAATCTAAACACTCAGAGGGCAATATCTTTTGTATCAAAAATTAGTCGTGTATTATTCCCTATGTATTATGCACTAGCCTTACCCGACTTCCTCTAAGAATAAGCTTAAAGGAAGACGAAGAGGTTGAAAGTATCTAAAGACCAATTTCACCATAAGGTTTTCAAAGCATTACAGTCGTTAAAAGAGACCGACCTGCAAAAGTCAAGGACCTTGCGCGGTTGGTAATGACGCATCGCGCCAACATCCCAACAGTTTGAAGAATTACAAAAATAAATCATGTAACATACAAACAAGCAAGCAAGCAATTCAGCGTATATTTTTATATATTTGTTTTCACTTACAAAATAAAGAGAGGCATAATGGGACGCTTGTTTTTGCTTTAAATTATCGGTTTTTTGTATTAAACATGTTAGTATTTTTGCTCTACTCAGTTTCCTCGAAAAAATAATACGACAGTTTTACATTTCAGTATATTTCAAAATTGCATTGACCAATGATTTCAGAAGGTGACTTGAATGACATTAATTCATACTTTCTTTAAAATGATAGTTACACAACTACATATGTGTCAGTAGGTACAATGGTATTTCTTGTTTGCTTGAATTTTCAAAAGACAAACCAAAATTCAGTCATACAAAATTAAAATATGTATATAAATATGATTTAAAGACAATACGAACGCCAGGGTCCACATTAACTACATCTTCAAATAGGTAACAGAGTACACGAAATAATGTTTTTCTTCATCCAAATAGCTTGTGTAGTTACTATTCCAACGACAGGCGTTGAGTACACTTAGTTTTTTTGTATTCATTTAATAAAGAAAATGGGTATAATGATAGTTTCAACGATTTTACATCTGAAACTGGAAACATGAGTACTTAGTACAAACCCGAAACTATGTAAAAAAAATATTTCTTTATTGTACCATGCCAGCATTTCTTAAATATAAGATCATCAAAATATGTATATGAAAATAATGCAGAAAATGAAATTACTGGTTGGATTGCAATACGCTTTAACCGATTCAGGAAAAGACTTTTCAAGCTTGCGCGATTCGTCAAGTTTGTTAGTTAACACACCGTATACGAAAGGTTCACGCACGTTGAAAGGTGCGAAAGCATGATCATCCGGTCGTGTACATTAGTGTTGTACGCAGAAGAAGAAAACGCAACCACGAGAAAGTAATGAAGAAGAAGAAGTTCAAAGTCAATAAGGTTTTGGAAAATTTGTTTCAGAAGATCAGGTTGTTGTCTTGGATGAGTCGGAATCTGTAACTATTTGAAAGGAGTTCTGAAATGTCATTGACGTACATTAGGTGTCGAGACGGTGAAGTGCCTAGGGGAACTTCAGGGAGAAAATGTATAATATCAGATTCCTTGATAACATCTTATCTTCCATTGTTAAGGAATGGAAAACCCAGCTTAGCCAGCCATGTCTAATTGCATAATTGTCTTGTTTGTACAATATATTTTCGTGTTGAACTTTATCACAAATATAAGAACAAATGTGGGCGTATTTCCCGGAAGAGCCGTTGGTTTCAAGAAACGGTATTAAGCCAATGATATGTTTGGTTTTCCCTCTAGCTTGCACAATATCATGTTGTAGGTGTATTCATTTGTTTTTGTCAAAATCCAAATTTTTTAAGAAACCTTTCCAACTAGAGGTAAATATTCAATTTTTAACTAATAGAATTCCGTGTCCTTCATTTAGTTTTAACGACGTTTTAAAATTAAGTAAATAACAATATCAACCATAATATGTTTCTTTGTTACGTTGGTCATTTCCTACTTAGACGAGGTATAATTTGACTGGTCTTCCGTTAGCCAATGCGTTATTGTTTCAGAGTAATCATTATAAAATAATGATACAACGATGTAGATACATGACACTGGAAATGTATGATTAAAGGCTGACTTGTCGAAGTGTATAACATAAGGATGTTATGCATAAAGGATTTTAGTTATAAAAGTGTTTAGATTCTGCAGCAGTTAACAAACAGGGTATTGCCCATAGTCAAAGAAGTATACCTTGTACCGACTTTTAGGCCATTATGTCAAATTTCTATCTCCAAAAAAACAATCATGGCGTCTATGATCTCTCTATTCACGCACTACTTAACTGATACATGAAAACATCAAAAGAGTAACTACCGATGCAAGAGCAACGAAATATTTTCACGACCAACAGGAAAACAACATAACCTACATGGTTGTGATACATTGATATATTATAAACACATGTAATGTTTCTATCTGATACTTATTTTAAGGTTTAATAGTGCATTACAATACGAGGTGTTTTGTATTTATATGTCCAAATGCAAAGATAATTTCTTTATCATAAACCGAAAATCGAGGCAACAACATACCATTTATAAAAAAGCTTCTAACTGTGTTATACTTGATCAGAAAGTATGTAAACATATCTGTGACATCCCAACAAGTTGGTAATCCAGCATGCAGCCTTAAAGTCGTATAATGAATTCCACACAGACTATATTTATTTTGCTCAAAAAGTGATTGTGCATAGTTTAGAACAGCATCAATTCCTAAATACTAAATCGATCATGAAATATTTGGCCAAATGCTGTCACGATATATTAGTTTTGAGCACTTGGTCGAGTTACTTGAATTGTCGGAGTTTAATGACCCTTAATCAACCTTCGTGATTATATTTAAAATAATAATAGGAGCTTATTGTTTAAAACAAGAATTCAAACGTAATAACAAAGCATGATGAATCATTAAGGAAGACGAAAAGATGTACGTGGGATTGTCATAACTTTCTGATAAGTTAACTGGTGACATAAGTCTGTGCTTACAATTTATCAGACGACAAACCAATTCATATCGGTATATTCTGGAGCACTCGGATGTTGCTCAAATTGTTTCTTTTGTTGTTATAATTCGACTAATTTGCTCGTATGCTATATCACTTATTATAATATATCAAAGATTATCCAGTTATTGACTATCAATTAGCTGTTGAATAAACAATATACACACCTTGCCTCCTAACAGATACGGGGTTATTGTTTCCATATAACTGTTCCTAAATGCTAGTAAGTGGCATCCCTCTGAGTAATAAAAATCACAGCACAGATAATCTGGTAAAGTCCTTGGTTGATGTGAGCACAAACAGGTATATGGAACGAAATAATGAAGCACCATTTTCGAGAATTACAAATGTCGGTACAATCTCTTTAGATTAAAATATCATTAATGACAATCCTCTTTCCACTTTTATAGTACAAAATGCTGTATTTTGAGCATAAACATCGTTTTCTATTGATAGCAATGGCGTCACTAGAATTGTGTCAGAGAAGAGGCAAAAATGAAAAATGTGAGAGGAAAGGTCTTATTCGAGGGCGCGAAGCATCCGAGCCATGATTGGAGGTCCAGGGATTCACACTGTTCTGTTTTGTGTTGTTTATCCAGCGGCCTTCTGGAACTGATCTTATTTCACCGCCTCTGTTATTTGTCTAGTGAGTGCAACACCATATACCTCCAACACTGCTATTTTGTAGGTAGGTCTCCTGAATATAAGCACTGTTGGCCTGGATAGCGTGACTTAGCAGTACTGGGTGCTCTCAGATGTGTTAAAGGCACTATCAAGAGTTATATTCATCATTGGTTAAGTAGTGCTTTTATTACCGACGTGATACAACATTTACGAATCAGCAAAGCCACGCATATATTTTGATACAGGTTATGAAAGGCCACTTACCTGTATATTAAAATAAAAATTAATAAGAGAAGAGCACCAAACAGATGGAGAACAGGTTTACTTACACACATCGGGTTAAGTGTCTAGATCTGAAGGTTCGAGGATACGGGTTTAGTTATGCAATGGCTACGACGAGTTCCGATATTATCGATAGAAAAGCTGCAACACAAATCAAAAACGGTCTAGCAATGGCGTCTAGCGTCAACACATACACAGGTATTGATATGGTCTTTGCATAATCATAGAGAGTACTTATTTCTGTCTTTGTCATGAGCAGATGTTTTATTCATAAGATGTATGTGTTACAATATGCTACAGATAACAGATCCATAATGTAACATTAACACACATACCTTTTTTGGCTAAATAGTAAGCGCATACTAGACACAGGTGAAGTTTAAAGTTACTAAGATTTAACCACTTTACCCGTTCTTAAAACTTACTGAAATGTGGTTGGTTCCCGGTGTTACGCTATCATTTTTACAAAAAGACACGTTAGTTATATTTTTTCGTTGCCATCAACTGGGACAAAATCCAATTGTGTCAATAGGAAACCATGAGGACTCAATAGTGCTTTTATCGCAAGATTATTTTCATTGGCCAATAAGTAATGTTAACTTTCATGATAATAATACGTTTTAATAACTTCAAGCGAAGATATTTTAATTCATCATTTTTAAATTGGAAACAGAACTGTATACGGGTTAGAAAAGAGTGGAAAATCAACTTCATATATAAAATATGTATATACAGTTTTATATTTTCTTTTAAACCTTGTATCAGTCTTCTGTCACAAGCGTCTTAGATATATATGCATTTTTTAAACTCTCTGTTGACGATATGAAAACAGTAATTTTCCAAAATGAAGGTCTTGATTAACTATTCCCTCCTTATAGAGAAAGAAGTCGCAGTTGGTGTCATAAGATAGGCTTTCTGAATGCCATTGACGTAAATGAAAATAAAAGTTTGGAAAGCACAGCGCCTTGGGCGACTCCTATGAGACAATGTGTAAGAACATATCTTTGACAGTGTATGATTACTTTTGATACTCTATTGTTTAAGAATAGAAACCCCAGCTCTGTCTGTGTTGTCTAATGACATGATGCTCTTCTTTGGCAAATAGGTTATTGTGACGGACTTTATCAAAAGCGTTGCAAAAATCTAGACGTACATAATTAGTATGTCCGTAACCCTTCAGGTTCTTAATGCAATTTGTGCTGGTGCAGATAAGTTGAGATACGCAACCTGAAATGTCCTTGAGTTTGCAAAATCAATTTGAGTTTGATGTTCATCAATACGTTCCACTACAGAACTGGAAACTATTCACTCGTCCAATCAGAGGTATACATTCATACTTATTACGGTGTTCAATTTGTTTAATTTGATTGCTCATACCTTTGCAGCTAATCTATATCACTCAGAGTCACAATAAGTAAAAAATAAATACCATCAAAATAGGAGTTAATAATTTTTTGCTTTCTGTTATATTTAGCTGATTGTGTTCAATTTGTTGACGCTTGATTACATTTCTTGTCTACATAGAAATATTATTTTTATCTCTTATGAGCACTTAAGACTTGCCAAGCAAGTTATGAACAACAAAAATAACAAAAATAAGTGTGTACCTTTAATGCATTACAACGACATGAAGTAGCAAAAGAGACACTCGTATAACAAGGTTGAATGCACGTATTCTTTTAAGATTGGTAAAGAGTTTGATCGCAATCTTAAGTTTAAGTAATATATCAGAAGAATAAACCAAGATTCTAATCTTTAAGACAAATTGAGTCTGAAATTTCATTATTTGTGCATACGTTTCCTGATTCTTTATCATGCTCTAAACGGCTCTAAAAAAGCTACATGTTGATTTGTATCTACTTTTTGTATTTTTGTTGTTGTTTTTATCTTGTTCTTTTTGTATTTCTTTGACCCGAAGAAGGCATTTTTGCCGAAATGTTGTTTTTTGCCCAGTTCTTTCGTCCCAGGTGTAAACATAACCAACCTTTATTGATATGATATTCAGAAGCATATATTCGCTTGCTTATATAATTATATCAAGCAAAACTTCATTGATTTTAGACACTGATTAGGCAGTGAAGAACTGTTATGTATTTTTGTTAGTTTCATGAGCTTATGTTAAAAATAATAATTGTTGAATAAACT
>JAUUEB010299128.1:0-12897 GCA_032362205.1 Clione limacina
AGAAAGTAAGCAAGCAAGCAAGCAAGCAAGCAAGCAAGCAAGCAACCATACAATTCAGTGTATATTGTTATAGATTTGTATAAGCATGCTTAGTTTATTTTACGATTTAATAAGTTCAAACCCAGCAACCTTTTTGCACTTTCATGGATATCCAATGTATGGATAATGTATCGTGATATTGTAACGTTACCCGTCCTTGGAGCCTTACGCTATATAACATTCAATACATTAGCCATGTTGAACTATCATATATCGACGGTTATCTTTGACAAAAGACCATTGTACAGAGACGTCCCATTCCTGAAATACTTATACAAAACAATAGGCTTTGACACTCGTCTTTTCTAGATCCCGTAAATCAGCAAGGAAACTTGACGAGAATAAAGAGAACGTCTATGGGTATATCATCAATGGAGTTTCAGATCACGATGACACAGACGTCAAATTTTAACGGCTCTTGATGGTATAGGTATGTCAGTAATATCCATTGCTTAATATCGTCTTTTCACTCTTTGTTAACACATTTACATCGCTTTTCAAAAAAGCTTTTTAGACAGAAGGAATAAGTCATGTTTAGCCATTTTAAAGCGTCTAAAAAATAATAACCGTACTGATGAATTAACAGGACTCTTGACTTTTAAATTTGAACTTCATACCATATTTGACGACTAAGAACCTTGTATTTCAAAATCATCGTCGAAATATAAAATCAAACAACGTCTTTTTTGTTACAATTTCCAGAACACAAACTGTAAAATCTTTAAAGACAAGTTGTGACAAGAGTTCCCACAGCGTAAGCAGAAATTGCTTTTTCAATTGTTTGGAAGTTTTAATTTTAGCATGACAAAAACAGAATAGTTCACCATTGATGCTTATTCAATGGCCGTATTTTCGAGCACATTGGATGTCTTATTAGCACTATAAGTATTGCTAAAGTTAAGCCTACGATTGTGTTGTATGCCTCATACTCATTTATATATCCAACTATTCTCATATATATCAGAAGTGTGCTGTGCCTATCCAATGTTATTTTGACTGTGGGGCTAAAGTGGGGGAAAAAGAAAAAAGTTATTGTTTTAATTTAGTGCCTAGCAGTATTCAGAAGGCGCCGTCACAGATTCTGTATATTGACTGCATGGGCATATTCCTGTTTAACTTTGAATTGTAGAACGCAACTAGCGCCATATGGTTACCCTTTTTTAACATTTTTCAAATTTGAGTTTGCAGAAAGCACACGTTTCTATTAGTCGAAAGAAGTGTTTCTACCAACATTTGATATCGCTTAATTCCTTATTAACAGGCTTCTTGAAAAGATGGTTCGTACTAAAAGTATTGTACTAGTATACGATTGTTTTGTATAGTATTTGTATCATATTTGTTAACCATCAATATACGTTTAGTAGGAATAATTTCTACAAGTCTCAGTAGATAATCAGGAAATCATTATAGAAAGCATTGTCAAAGTTTAGGGACAATCTGCGCTATCAAAAGTGATGACCCAAATGAATGACACCATTTGGACTTAAGACTACTATTTTCCACTGTCTCCTTGTGCCTTGAAATTAATTCAAGTTAAAATGAATAGAAAGCAAAGTTATGGTGATTGTTTCTTTTAATTAAAAGTTGGGGAAAATTTGAAGTGAGTAGATGGAAAGAGCGATGAAGAAAGAAAACACAGAAAGACAGAAACAAATAAGTGAGTCACTAAGTTGAAATGGGGGGAAGCTGGAAATAAATTTACAGATACAAGTAAAAACAGAAAGAACATGGCATGATAAAGAAAAGAAAGAACGGGGACATTCCATGGCATTTGTTTATACCATCGATGTCACAACGTGACACGGATTTATCAATGTTTAGTATCTTTGATGGCACAGTTTTTGAATATCTTTCTTGACGAGGAAAGATACACGCAAGTGAAAATCTGACACAATGTAATGACTTGATATCGTAAACATAGAAACAATCCAGTCAATACAATTTCAAAGCAATGATGCGATTAACGAAAAACCACCAGAAGTGGAACTGATACAATTTTCTGATTGACAAGGAGGTCATTTATTTCAATTGCGTAGTATATTTTACGCCATCCTCTATATATCAAAGATCGATTTTGGATGATTATAGGTACCTAGCAATTGTTGTTCAATGCTCATCGTACTTCTGTTTTAAACTCGACATACATACATATTCCATAATCTTCAGAAACGCACTTAATTGTTCAGCCACTCACAGTATTGGAGGCTTATTTTGTTCCTGAATTTCTAAGTTAATAATTTTTACTTAGCTTGTACGCTATTGAAGGAGTTTCAGAGGTTTTTTGAAGTCTTTTCATTGATATCTAGTCTCATTGTCCTATAAGAATGTTTTCCGTCCTCAGACCGGTACACATTCTAGCAATTAATATAAGTGTCAATATATTAAATCTATGGAACCATAGTATAATTTAATGGTTAACTTTGATAAATACCATTGAGAAGAGAAGTCTCACTCCTGAAATCCTCATACAAAACAAAAGGCTGTGTTGACACTCGATCTTCTAAGGCCCAGAAATTGGAAAATGAACTTGCTAAGTATACAAACAACTCCTTGGGTATGTCAGACATTGAGTTTCAGATTACGATGACACAGACGTCAGGTTATGACCTGCATTTCAGGTACTTGGAGTTACATTGTTACCAGCAGACATTGAGTTACATGTCAAACGTTTCAATAACCTCTCTATGAACGTAATTACTTACATCACTGTCAACAACTCATACAAATGGATTAGAGTCTATGAACTCTTCTAGCTATTCACAAGTAAAGCTTTATTGTAACCATGACTAGTGTCCGTCATGTTTATATATATTACTGAACTAATATCTTAAGTGTTGTTAAAAACTAATCATATAATCATGAACACTGACTTAGGACCAATACATGTTGTTTTTGGTTACGAGCAATACGTTTCACAGTATGCTCATATTGAGTCTTACTGATCATTCCTATGTAAAAACGGTTTTGTACTTTTTTACTTGCTTATAATTTTATCAACACAAATAATGTGCTCATGTTGGATGATTAAGTTGTATATTATCATATCAACAATTGTTGTAACTTGAATCCCAATCATACGCAAATGACCATCGGGCCACCATGGTCTAGTGGTGTGCGTACTCGACTGTCCCCTGAGTGATAGTGGTTTCAAGCCCTCGCTTCGCCAGAAGTCAATGTTTGATTTCATCCTATTTGACACTTGGCGATGCACAGCGGCGACACGCAATGACTTAAAAATCAATGTACAAAAAAGTGTTCTCATGGGACATTCTTTTTAATTTTTTCTCAAAGACTCTGTAGATAAAATGATGTGGAAATTGATTATAAAACTTCTGAGAGATTATCGAGGGGTTTGATATGGAAGAGTCTTATATATGTAACAAATACCTCATATGAAGTCTTTAACTATGCTTGATGATATTTATGGAGAGAGTTTCATTTGCTTAATGTCTTCTTTTTCCAACATTGTTTACCAATTTTCATCACGTTTTAAAATAGCTTAATCGATGGGAAGAGTGTTTTCATGATTTTCAAGTGTCTTAAAGTATAGACAAAAAAATGATCTTTCGCATGAATTAGCAGGTTTTACTAATTTTTCATTTGTAAAAATTCATTTGTTTTATAGTATCTAAAAATGAAAGAAGTGAAAAAAAACTCGATACTATTTACTTTTAACTGATAAGAACCCTCAATTTAAAAGTCATTGTAAAAAATAAAAAACATTCGCTGGTAACGCATTCCAGAAAACAAAGCTGTCGAAACTTTTAATTTTGGTCACGAATCCGTTGATTGCAAGTTGGTATCGATAACCACATTACTGATTATTCCATTTATCAACTCTATACTTTGTTTCAAGGGTCTGGGACAAGAGTTACCATAGCGTGAGCACAAATAGCTTTTTTTTTACATTGGTTGATAGTTTTGATTTAATCATGACGGAACATAGAACAGTTGACCATAGAAACTTGTTTACTGGCCGTCTTCTCTAGCTCATTGAATGTCGCATTAACGCTAAAACAACAGAAGACCAAACAAACGTGGTAAAACAATAAAGTTGGACATTTGAACATCGGAATATGAATGAAAAATACATAAAGCAAGAAGACTAAACTGTTTCAGTGTCAAGAATAAAAGTGTATGAGAAGAAATTGCTATTACATTGTCGGATTGTTTTGGGTTTGCATGACGAACAGTTCTAGTCTAATTTTGTTTGACAATCTTGTTTGGTCTTCCGTTGTTAAAGCATTGATATAGGGACATCCTGTAAGCTTGAGAAGGCGACAAGTAAATAAGTAAAGCTACCAAACAATGTTAATAAGTATTTACTGCTCAAACCGTGACCCTCAAAATTTGTTCTTAAGTAATAAGAAATCAGCAGCGAGGTAACCACTTTGCTATTAAGGAATTCGTGACAAGAATTTAGGTTAAAGTGTTGATTTTCAACTGCTTGTTTTTTTTAAATCATAACAAAAAAATAGTTCTTAGCATATATAGTTGTGAGAAATTTTATTTTTCTCTTTCATGTTTAGATGTAAAAGTCAAGAGTCATGTTTATTCACGTGTACGACACGTCTTTTGTATATGCTATAAGACACTTTGAGCGTTGGATCGAAGTGATCATTTGATTCTGAATTGATTTGACTTCAACTTTAAATACCACCAACAATTTGCATTATGGATAACGATATATATTAATTAACCAATATACTTAACCAATCGATGTTCTCTCATAAATATCAGACATAATTACTACACCATATTGTTATCTTCAGAGTCTTTGAGAACGTTAGTTGCGTAATGTTGACTTCCAAATTACGAGAATCATTGAGTTGTTCTTGTGAAAAACCAGAGGCGTTCTCTCACTCTTTTCAATAATTATGAATGGTGTTTGAAGGTAATTGCATATATATATATAGATGTTATCCAAACGTTTGTCATGTGACTCCTTGTCTTTTGGAGACAATGACACATCTCCAGCTAACCAAATTGTAGGTCATGACCTGACGTCTGTGTCATCGTGATCTGAAACAAAATGTCTGTTGTACCCACAGACATTCTATATTTATTTTACCAGTTTCTTTACCGATTGATGAGATCTAGACGGAGTATCAACAGAGCTTTTTGTTTGTATGAGGATTTCAGAAATTGGACGTCTCTACTCCTTGGTGTTTTGACATATATAAAATAGGGTTGATCCATTGGCACTTATATTAAATGTTAGAAGGCGTAAACAACATTATTATATTACAATATATCAACTGGATGTACATGAAAGTGCTTAAAGTTGACATCTAGAGCGTTACATTAGTGTACAAACTGGAGCCTGTCTAGATATTGAATGTATTTGGAACATTTTCAAGAAAAAATAGTTTAAAATAAGGTGCGTGTCGGAAAGTGGAGAAATATGTTAGTAAAGTTTACAACGGAAGAAAAATGAATAATGAATAACGACCGCTAGACATCTTTTATAAGCCAAATCTATTTTAGGTATATATCGATATTATGAAATGAAAGACATTCCCTACTTGTAATATAGAACATTGTATCTGCTCCTCTTCCAGCCTTCATCTTCGTTAGCTGTTTTTATGGTTTGACGAAAACAATTGTTATGGATATTTACATGACCAAGATAGCACTACACCAAAATAGGCATGACTCTCATAATAAAGTCTTTTAGAGTAATGCATTGTATGTCGAAATTTCAAAAATTGAAAGTGAGGCAATTATTGTTCAGTAAATATCAATTAAAAACACAGAAGAAAAAATCTCAGTTAAAAGTCTGAATCAGTGTTATCTAGGGTGTCCCCAACATCGATATCCCTACTTTCATGATCTTCGAATTTTCATCGTACACTTTTTTCAATTTCTTGGCTAAATAATTCAAATACATTTTTGCACGCTATTTTCCGAAGTGCGTTTGTCATCGCCAGCCGTGGTTACAGCTGTGAGATGGATCAGCGTATCGTGTAAACAAACACAAACATGTCATAAAAATATGTCTACATTAAATTCCGACAAAAACGGCCATGTACTTCGTTAACGAACTACATTTGGCCTATATATTTGTAACTTTAACATTATAAGGGTAATACGACGAATGTCTAGCAGTGGCCTGAGAAAAGCCGGAAAACAATTGTAAACGGACGTGAAGAGTTAGTGGTCATTCAGCGATCACTACAAAATTCAAAGTAAAATAAGTGGTTACTCAAAGATCAAGTGGTTCCTTCAGTCCGGTTATTACAATAGTGGTGTCATAAAACAAAAACAATAATACATCTTCGCTTTTTCTAGTATATCTTTTAACAATTACTATTTAGTTTTTAAACCTCTGAAATGTAAACCCTCATATTATGAATTTTATTGTCTTGCTGATTATTATGATACATTTTTGTTATAAGTTTCATGGTTCTGATAATATTATCTACGAATAAAACGAGACAACTTCAATATCAGGGGTTGTAGAGAATAAGATAGAGAATTAAAAAAGGTAATTTTTGTTTGGAAAAGTATTGCTGACTGGGAATATCATTATGTTTAAAATGGAAAGATGTCAAGTGATCGCTTCGTGTCAGCTTTTTACATCTTGGCATCTACTCTTGTCAGCAAAATGGATACAGAAAAACTGTGCCGTCAAAGGAACTAGGCATCGAAGAACCGATGACATGTTGTGACAGCCATGTTCCAGATAGATGCCGTGCATTTTTTCAGTTGTCCTCTCTTTTTTTTCTTTTTTCAATAGTTTAATCTCTATTCTTGTTTCCCCTTTTTCTTTATTTTCATTTCCAGATGTAACTTCACACATATTGTTTCTGTTTTCCGTACTTTTTTTCTTCTAAGTGTCTTTTCATTTCCTCCGTAAAATTTCTTCGAATTTGATTGGGAAAAACAACAATTCCCTAGCGTTTTCTATTAATTCATATTTGAATTTATTTCAAGACACATGGAGACAGTGGAAAGAAGAAGACTTAAGTCCAGGTTGTGTCCAATATTTGGGTCATCAGTTTTGAGTTCAAACAAATGCCTTTAGACTTTGACCGATTTTTCTACAATCTTTTCCTGAACCCCCCCCCCACCCTCCAAATGTTTATACCAGTCTTCTCTAACAAGGCAACAATTTTTAGTCCCTGTTCATATCCAGATTTAACTTAAGCATTTACAACTCAGAGACCTTGACATTGACAAAGAACAACTCGTTTTTTTCCAATTATAAAGTTCTTAAATAGCTAAACTTCATCTTTATGAAAATACATTTACTACAAAGATTGAAAGCGCATAAATAAAATGTTCAAACAACAGTGTTCATATGTACGTTGACAAATAACGGACAAAGGTAAATGTAGAAAGTGAGACATCTTCAAATATCTCGTTGATTACAAAAAAAACATATCTAATATCATTTCGATATCAACGCTTATAGAGGATTTTTTTGAAATCGTTTCTGAACTGCATAAATCACGTGCAAGCTATTTACACTCGTTGATCAATGTGCCAAGCATCTTAAGGTTTTCGTTTACTACATCAACAAATCATGTCAAGAAGCAATGCTAATTCAAGTAATGAGATTTAAGTTAATACCCTACGATGCTTACTTTAAAGTTTTTACTTTTTCGTTACATCTAATTTCTTGTTATCTCCCCTCGTCAATGTACACTCGTAATAACAGATCCATGTCTAATAAAAAGATGTGATTGATACAGCCCAGAGATGCTTTTATTTGAGTTCAATGATCGCCCATTGTTGCAAACATCAATAGAATTACGCACGTGCAAAAAAACACGTATCTGTTTATCCTTATTGGCAAAAAAAATATCATCGGGATTTAAAAGACAATATTTATAGCACTGTCTGCTTTACAGAAATAATTAACAAACTAGCTGCTTAAGACATTAACTAATTTGTTTTTTGCATAAACTATCTAAATCCTGAGCTTCTGAAACTCTACATAGTTTAAAAATCATGTAAAACTATATTTTGAAAAAGAAACAGAGATACACGTTTGTAATCGTTCTTTTGTATAGACACAACAATCAACCTAAACGAACTGAACTCTAGGTCTGACCAATGGTCAAAACACCAACATGTTCAGAATGGATCGACACTGGTTGCGAATGAACCTAGTGTTCAGTTCGTTTAGGTTGATTGTTGTGTCTGTACACCTTAGGGATCAATAAAAATCAGTTGAGTCCTGGAAGGTGCAGAGAAACCCCGCTTTCCCCCCTAGTACATGCAACACATGATAAAACGACCGTTTCGGGTGAAGATCTTTCCTCAGGACAAACAAAAATAAATTTAGAATTATTATTTGTTGCTTTGTTTTGTTAAATAAACGGTGGATTAAAGACTTCTCTGATTTGATTCTTTGCATCTTCGATTTTAAGGAAACTGGATTCTGTTACATAATATACAATCAGTCAACACACAATTTCGATGCTGAACAGTAATTTTAAAATTCAATAAAATACGAGCAATTCACGAAAGAGAAATCAAAACCGAACTTGACATTTTATAACAGTTAATCAGACACTTCATACACTTCAGACGCGTTCAACCGTTTTCACGTTAGTCACGCATTACACTTAAAGTACTTAAATTGTGAGTGTACGGATTTATTGCTAAAATCCGGTTATGTATCAATTACCTGGTATTCATTTCCATATTTCTACAGTCATTGCTAGTGACGCGCATGAAAGGATTAACGATATTCCCACTGTCCCTAGACACGTGTTCTGACTAGAACACGTCGTTATCGATCAACTCTCGAAAAGGTTGCAGGAAATTGTGATTTTTTTTTCATTTAATCCTTAGATCAAATTATATTATAATATTTCAAAGTATCAATTACCTTCTCCCTTAGAAACACGAACTTCTGTAAACTTTGCAGCCGTAAAAAACCTGTTATGGGTTAAAGGTTTTATTTTTTCATATGTTTTTATAGAAGAATTGGGTTAAAAAGGAACACGCTCTTAAAGAGCTCCGGTGAAACACAGATTTCTAACCAGACCAGGCACGTAGCTAGGATTTTGAAGGGGGTGGGGCGACAACCTTGACTTGGATAAATTCTTATTTTTGAAAAAGAGTTATAAATGGTACAAACCAAGAGAATATTAGAGGGTGCATTCTCCGGCTAACTGTCTGCTCCAGATCCCACTTTTGAAGGAGAATGTGGCTCTTTAAAAACTTTGATCATTAAGGATTGAATGATGAAAATGCACAAAAAATAACATAACTTGACCAGCGATAATAGAAAATTGGATTAACGATAGCATGTTGTGACGTTTATAGCAGTGTGCAGAGATAATGGTGTTATGACCCCAGAAAAGAGAGTAAGCCAAAGTATACAACACCCTCAAATCTGTTATACCAAGTTAAATTTAATAATAAAACAATTTTTTCATCACTCTTAAACCAACAGATAACTCCACGGTAGAGTTCTGGCTTTTCACTCGAGATTTTCTTGGGTGGATACACGTCATGCCCGTACCCGGGGGGGGGGGGGTGCACAGAAGGGCAGCCGTCCCTTCAATATTGAGTCTCCTCCATATCACATAATATAATAATTAATCTCCGACTAAGTCCCAAAATTGCTAAAAAATGCACCATTTAGCTTCTTTATTTCAAAATGTTTCATCTCTCTACGCTCCACTTGTTACATAATCCCCTACCAAATTGTCCTTGCTACACCCCTGATGAAAGAAACAAATTGCTGAAGAAAGTGACAACTGTACCAATCCATTTTATCTCATATATTTAGGGGATAAAGTATTGCGGATGTCCATGCTAGTCTGCCCCTCCTAAAAAACTTTGACCCCTAAAAATGACATTCTGGATACGGACCTGATACACGTTCCAAATTATTGAGACATTAAACTGCTTTTCTTTTGCAATCTACAAATCCAATTCAGATTTTCATTTCTCAAGTATACCCTTGATTTTGTTCAACCAGAAAGACCAAATTCATGTCCTGGATGAATGCAAAAAATAAAGTTACCCCGCCATTGTTTTTGTTCAGTTAAATCTGTTTAATGACGTGTGTTTGGTCATCGGTCTATCTAATTCATTTTTTATCTGAGTATATTGCGGACTATTAAACAAATTACGAAACACATTTCACTCTGTTTTCACCTTTTCATTCTTTTGTATAAAAAATGTATCAGTTATGATGAAAAGAAATAAGACATTTTCAATAATTTGGATAGGGTTAACAATACAATTCCTCAATTGAATGAGCACAAAAGAATAAAACACCTTTCGTGTATAAAGGCGAAGAATAAATTTCGAAATAAAGACCAAATCGACAGGGTAACAAGTGCACTTACTGACACAACACTTGTTGCTTTATGTCATATTTTGGATTTTTGCAATATAGCCTAAAACAATAATATGTCAATTAAACAAGTTTCAGTTCAGTGGTAGCTCTACTACAACATCATGAAGACCGGTGTCGTGGGATATTTCTTGAATAAAGTAACTGGGTATAAACATGTGAACACACATCTGAATTAACCCTTGGTATCTTCCTCACGTTAGTTTGTTAAATTGAGTCTCAGCTGTGGATCACTACTTATCACTACAGTGATTGTTGACTTTAGCTGAGTTCGAACATGTTATGAAAATATCATAATGTCATGAACTATGTAAGTCTTATACTTAATGCGTATTAGAGAACTAACCGCACTGCTCATACTGCACTGAAACCTCTTTCAGCAATAGATTCATGTTAAAGGTAGCATGAACCAAATTTTGCACCAGAATCGTAAACAGTGAAGTATGTGTTGAAATATTACGTTTAAAAATATGTTTCTGTACTTAATTGTGTATTAATGACTTATTTTAAGCCGAAGCAGAATGCACTGACGGTTAAAATGAAATAAAAGTACGTCAAATGTGTGGTTAAGTTATATTTGTAAAAGTCTTTTTTTTCTTGTTTTCTTCGAAACACGTGCACGTAACCTTTTTATACATTAGAGCAAGAGTTGTCCTTTTATCTTTGTTGGACAATTGAGTAACGATGCTCAAACATTACGGTTATTTGATACAACTTCAACTCAAGTTACAAGTGAACAGACATAGTTGTCGGACAATGTTAACCGTATGTAACGGGATATTTAGAAAAAACAGTGACGACGGCATCGTGTCTTAACTGGGTGAAGAGGGGAAGGGAGGGTCACTATACGAAAGCGGGCATGTGGCAACAGTTTACTAACGGTTTAATCGTAAGAGGAATTATGTTTTTTTCCAAAGAGGGGGGGGGGGGTATTTGGTGGTTTTATTCCTTTTTGTCCCCACTCGGCCGTCAACGAAGACAAAATTCGTACCTGACAAACAGCTTAATTATCAATCTTATATATATGTGAAGATGCTTATCAAATACATATATTGACGCCCAAACATGTAGATATTATGTACATTTCAATAAGATAAGCCCTCTTATTTTAGGCAGTGAAACCCTTTACATTATCAAAAATAAAAATATTTTCCATGTAATTCCCTTAAACTCAATTCTTCTTACAACGCGAATGGCAGCCGATGAAAAAAAGAAAAGAATCAAATTTCTCAGCCATGTTTATGTTGTCCTTCTCCTATGGAAAACCCATAGTGTTTGTTTGTCAAAAGGCCGTATCAATTACTATCATAAACGTGTCAACGTATTACTTACCAGTGATTATTAATGTAACAAATCAATCGTTAATTATTACATCACTTTACGAGGCCAAGGTTATTATGGCAGATATTTTATGTACATAATTAGCTCTTTGCACTCTCAACAAAACACCGTAAGTAAAGTATTATCTGACACATGTGTGGGGTATGTGTAGGCGGATTCTATGTGTTTGATTTAGCTTCCGACCAAAAGGAATAAACGTGGTATGCATTCATATTGATATGTGAATAAACAATTCGATAGCAGCAAGGAATTAACGGGGCATTCAGTTGCCAGATGGGTTTTATTTATGGATCGAACATACTAGGGGCAAAGAAACATGGAAACTATGATTATTTATGTGTTTTCTTGGTTATAGCCCTTGAATGTTCTTTATCGCTATAGACATCTTTCATGTTTGATATACGACACCATAAACGTCTATGTAAGCCTTTAAGAGTGCTGTAAAGATTACACACGACAGTTTTATTACATTGATTTTACTTTTATGCTTGGATTTAATACATATTTAATGATTCCTACTTTCGTAGCATTTTTAATGAATCGTTTTCAATTTCTAGATACTGATTTACTTTCATGATTGTAGTTAACGATGTTTGACGTTTTAAGCTTTGGAGGATTTTTATGTATCCTTTTCAATTTCGTTGCACGACAATGCTCATTGACTTCAATTTAAATGCAACAGACACAATGTTTTAATGTTTTGAATCTTTATTTGTTCTTGTGTCTAGATCTCTCTTTCGGTAGATTCTTAGGAAATGAAAACAATATTGTCGAATTCCTATCTACTTAGTCTCATTTTTTGTAGGTAGGTACTTCTGAAAATCAGGTTTTTGAACCTCGGAATGGTATTCTATCATATATGCCTACGTCTGTTGTCTGGCTGTATGTTGTTCCACCGTATCAAATTTAACTATCCAATAGAATATAAGAAAAATAACCTCTTTAATAGATGATAAGACCGTATATGTATCGGTTAAATTGAGTCTCTGTTATTGAAATGCTAATCCGGGCATAGGTAATAGAACTACGAATAATTTCTCTCAGTGCGCTTTTAAATGACATGACAAGTGAGATATCTTATAAATTTTTGTGAACTGTCTAATTTCTTCGCCATCTCTCATTCCATTGATCTTTAATCTCTCTCTCCCTCTCTCTCTCTCTCTCTCTCTCTCTCTCTCTCTCTCTCTCTCTCT
>JAUUEB010299239.1:0-12896 GCA_032362205.1 Clione limacina
GTGATCGAGATGGCTGTGAAACGTCAAAGGAGTAAAGTGTTTTCTATTTTAAGATGTCCAACTCGAAAACAAAGTTCTCATAAAATCCCCAGTGGAGAGAAGGATTTAACCCACTTGCTCGTTTGAATAAATAGAACATTGACATAAAACTACCTCCCACCTTTTTTCTTTGGAGTACAGAAAGGGTAAGCGCATTTTAAACCCAGAATTGGCTTATAGCACAAAGTGAGAATTGGTGAACTCTTTTTCCCGTACAATATTTTAAATGAAAGTTTGTATTTCCATTTTTTATACCAATCTTGTTCATCTAGCTTCTATTTTTGCGATATGTCTAGTTAAAAAAAATCCTAAGAAAATGACGTCACACATAATTAAATTACTTTTAAGGAAAACACAGTTTTGGTAACTAGAGACTCTAGACGTCATTATTTTGGCACTGATATGAAATCTTGGAGGGGATATGCACAAAATTTGCCACTCGCGCCTCGAATATAAGCCAAAAATACCATTTTGCATCAATTTTGTTGAAATGATCCTTGTGGGTTTTCCCAAGGTCACTGAAAATAGAAATTAGAATATTCCAGATGCCCCCTAAACTGTGCGGTTTGCATCTATAATTTATAAAGATCCTTGAAATCTTCTCCCCTCTATCGAGCACTTGTCTGGAAGCATTACCCTACATTGCTATTTTTTAATGAACGCTCTTGGCCAGGGCAGTGTGAAGTTATGAATTGCTGATGAAGAAAAAAAAATCTTTGGTCTCCCAAGTATAACATTCCACGTGATATGTCTTGAATGCAATTATCAATCGAGCACCGAAGAAATGAGTGTGACAGATGTATTTTGAAACAGACATACAAAAAGGACGTTACACAAAATAAATACACACCAAAAATGTATTTCCCCATTCGTAAAATTCTAACGATTGCCAAGAAATGTCACCTTGCGACTGAGTTACATCAACCTGTTTTTTTTAGAAAAACATAATGAGTCATGGAATCAGTCTGGCGTACCTTATCATCAATTCTTATGAGAATTCCGACAAAAAGATGATTTTGAATTGAACCTATGATTCAATGAAAATCTAAATTGTTTGAATTTTTGAAAGAATTGAACGTTTCCAACGTTTTAAGATTATTACCACTAAATCACTCTGCGATTGTAGTTTCAATGAAGTCATACATCTTTCAGTCCTTGAAACGGAAATGTGTGATCGTCTGACTTATTTTATAACCTTAACTTAACTGAAACTAGTTTTCAAAGACATTTTTATTTAATCGCGTTTACTTGGGTCTATTCTAACGATCGCATAATCATTTCCAAAATATTAAGCACCACACGGAACATGAAATGTATTTGCTTAATCATCAACGTACTCTAAAAAACAAACATTTCGAAGATATTCAAGCAACAACAGCAGGGTACCCCATCAGAATTTGCGAATGCAAAATTGACATCTGTGTGTATTTGAAGACACGATAACAACACATAGGTAAGAATACCTAACACATTGTTTTCGAAAAAAATGTATGCAGTGCTCTCTCTGTCTGTGAATGTTAATATGTTACAAGTTGAATGAAGAATTGATCCTAGAAACGTCTCCAGTGTTCCCTTGTTTAATTCACAGTCGTTATTTTCTGTTCATAGTTACAATGACGTCAGAACTATTAATATTTAGAGATCCATCTGACGTTTCCAATTATACGCAAAGATATGTTCATTGCCCTTACATCGGTGATGTTTATATTTTCTTTTATCACGCATAACTAGAAAATCTAAAGTTAAAATAAAATTTGATAATTGATACTTAAGATTACTATATATCTTGTGCAAACTTATTGGCTGTTGCTTTCCCTTTCACTATGATTTTCAAAGTATGACTTGCTACTATAAAGCAGTAGTAAGTCAGTGGTCAGATTGCGGTCAATTTATTTTTGGGATAGCCATTAATCGGCCAATCTCTATCAGTTGCCAAGATCAGTAGGTAAAATGGGCAAATTTGCATTTGTACAACAACAATAACCTTGCCTTTACACCTACTGGTTTTGACCGTTATCCTGGGTTTTAGCTTTCGATCAACTTCGATTGAGACAGCCCAATAATTGACGTATCGAATAGGCTGGAATTAATAAGAAAAACTGAAAAATCTATGGACACCAAATTAGAATTTCAGTGTAGTCTTTTTCATATAACGCCCCAAAGAGCAAAATAATATCGTGTCATAAATAACTTTCTACATAATATGTTTACCTCTTAAGGTTTTAACATTGTAAAAATAAATAAGATTGCATTTAAAAACCATAACCCCCCACACACACACAAAAGGAATGAAGAAAAAAAGGAATACTATAAAATTAGGTAACCGTATCTTGTCCGTGCCTCAAATGGACATTTCGTTTTATTGAGCATTCAGCACACTCTGTCTGTCCGCCCAACGGTCTGTCTCAAACTAGGCTCTGCTGTTACATGGTCATCAAGATCACGAGTCATCTCGTTAATCTCTATCAGGCCCAACACCAAGGACCTAATGTTTGTTAATTGACGAAGAATGTTAACAAATTTGGTACCCGTCCATATAAGGGTTAGGGTTAGCGTGCGTAGATAGCTTAGTCGTTCTATCACCAATAACACTGCGGGTTAGAGATCCCATCTCGACCGTATTTTGGTTGCCAAACGTCCCTCGTCGACTCAGCGGCTACTTGAAAATTAGTAGCTAACCTACTTAGATCTAAGTGAAGCAAAGTCGGTGGGGAAAGCAATGACTGACTTCCTCAAATGCCGTTGTCTAAAAAGTCATCTTACTTTGATTGAGCTATGGCCCTTTTCAAAATGTAAAAGAAAAACTTTAAAACCTTAGAGGGATACTTGTATATTCCTTCAATACTTTAATATTAGAAGAATCAATTTTTTTTTTATTTAAGAAGAAGGTTGTGAATTATAAATGAACATTTTTTCTCGAAACTATGACCATCAAATCAGGAACTTTTAAACGACAAGAAAAGCGGCAAAATTGGCGTAAAATACACGTTATAAACCTGAGGACTATGTACTGTACCATTTCATTTTCAATCACATTTCAAGCCAAATGCATGCATTTCAAGAAACCCTTAGCAACCAAATTTTGTGTAATTGTCAGGGGGGGCAATCTGCTACTTACGCGCCTGGATTAATTGACTTCTTAGATTCAGATGGAATTAGTAGTGACCTGTCGGATTCATTTCGACCGCTTCATCAGACTGAGTGCCGATCTACAAACCCATACCTCTCTTGCCAGTTTGTCTCCCGTGTTTGTTGTTTGGCATTTAGCCTGATGAAGCGGTCAAGATGGCTTCTTAACGTCAAAGGGGTAAATGGTTTTCCATTTTGAGATGTCAAACTCTAAAAAAAGTCTCATAAAATCCCAAGAGGTGGGAAGATTTAACCCACTCGAAAGGCAATGCTAAGAGCAGAACAGTCGTTAATCATATTGTGATTGTGGGGAGGGGAATTTAAAGATTCTTCGAACACCAAACCCAAGGACTCTACCGGATCAGGTTTTTAATTATCTTTATGGGGTCAAAAGTATATTTTTTTGACCCCAAACGAACCTGCATGGACCGACTTTTAGAGCTGGCCAATGGTCAAGAAATCAAAGTCCTCAGAATGGATCGGGCTATGAACGAAAGCTATGGTCGAGATATTTACAAACATATAATTTATATTGCGCTAAGGCAAGTCGTTTATTAGTTATTTTTCCAGCTTGACCAGTGACGTCTTTTAAATTTCAAAATAGTCATGCCATCACAAATTAGTACTTAAAACGTTTGTACTCGATGACAACATTTTTAGAGCTATTAGGTTATTTAATTTTATCCATACCTCTTGCCGTAAAAATATCATATTTCAATTACCTCATAAATGTTAATGTAAACGTAAATTACTTTTTGCCATACGAATTTCATGCAACTAGTCTTGTATGCATCTGGTTTCAAACCATAAAATTTAAATTCTTATGGCAAAAAGTCAATATTTCTTCTAGCTTAATAAAGGTGACCACCAAGTGAGAAAACGTGTGGGACATTTTTCTGTCTTTATACCAATCTGTTTTATCTAAAATTTATTTTTTGAGATATGCCTAGCTAAAAAATATCCCTACCGTTCCTAAGAAAGATATGTTGAAACGTCAAAAATTACTTGATAAAATAGTTTAAAATAATTTTTTAAAAAGACAGCACGGTTTTCGTAACTAGAGACGTTAGACAACAACATTTTAGCACTGAGATTAAGTCTTGGAGGGTGCAAACAATCTACCACTCGCTTAGCTACTGGGATATAGCCATTAAGACCATTTTACATCAATCATTTTTTAATTGCCGAAAGGTCACTGAAATAATTATTTAGAATCTTCCAAATGTCCCAAACTACACCGCTTGCATCAATAAATTAATAACAAATTTGAATCTTCTCCCGTATCTCGGAAACTCTGTATCTTCGTCTGAAAGCTTAAGTCCTACATTTCTATTTTAAGAAACGTTTGCCCACTCTTGGAATTTTGATTAAAAACCTTGTCCAGATATCTTTGTACTGGCAATGTACACCGTAAAAGTCTTTTTAAACCAAGTATCCTCTTTAATTTTTGTATTATTTCTTCTTTCTTCAATGAATTTTCTGTAAGTTTATTTTTGCATTTACATTTTCAATGAGTAATTTTGCTATACTCTTATGTACATCCTATGTACTTCAGTGCAATAAACTTGTGAAAATTGTGTAACTGCGTGAAGTTATTGCACGCACAATTAAATTGTGTAGTGGTATATTTTTAACTTGTCTGTATGTGTGTGGGCCTGTGTGTGGATGTGTCGGTTTGTTTACGCGTTAACTTGAGCAATTTTGCTCGGATCTCTTTCATTTTTGGAACAATTATAAAGATCAAGGCGTAGCTGATAATAATTTCTCATGAGAATCTATGTTTTTTTTTAATTTGTGAAAGATTAAAATGTATGCAATTGTTGTTTAATTTGTATTTCTAGATCACTTCTGCATCGTAACAATTCAAGCGATTATAGTGTCAATCAAACCATGCTTATGTAAGACCTTGAAATGGGAATGTGGGATAACGGTGTGATCGAAATTAAGTTTATTATCTTAACTGTAACCGATCTTAGAAGACATTTTAGTTCAACGCGTTTAGTTGGTCCTAGTCCAACGATCAAAGACAATTGTCTTTGATCGTTGGAATAGGACCAAATAAACGCGTTGAACTAAAATGTCTTCTAAGATCTAAGTCCAATATGTAAAAGCACCACATGGAAAATGTAATGTATTTGCTAAATTTTCATAAGATGCCAACGCACTCTGAAAAGAAACATTTCGAAGCTATTCAAGCAACAGATAACAGGGTAGCTAACCATAATTGTCTAATACAAAATTGACACCTGTGTGTATTTGAAGATGTGAGAAAAACACCGGTGTAAAAATGCCAAACGAATTGTTTTCAGAATAATTATTGAAAATAATCCAGTGCAGACCCTGTCTGTGAATATTGATAATAATGTGTTACAAGTTTAATAAAGCAACAATACACGACACTTTTCCGGTGTTCCCTTGTTTTACTTCCCATTCTTTCTGGTCATAGTTTAGTTATAATGACTTCAGAGCTATAGTAAATCAGCCAAACCTTATTAGTTGTCAATATCAGTTAAGTAAGGCAACATTGCATTTCGACAACAACAATAAAGATAATATGATAAATAATAAAGATCTTAAAAATAGTCAAAATAGCAAACCGTATCGCATCCAATTCAAACTAAAAAGTAATTGGCATTGTTATCTTACTGAGCATTAAGCAAGCTCTATATAGGTCTATCTCGTGTAAAGTTATGTTGTAACTGAGACATTAATAGCACAAGTCATCTTGTAAAACGCTATCAGGCCCTCTTTACCCTTTTGAACTCTAAGAAATTAAATGGCGTATTGGTCTAGGTGTAGGCTACTGGACTGAGAGAGGGAAGTCCCTTGTTCGAAATCATTTAAGGCATGACGTTTTTGCTTGGAGAAGGATGTTTAAGAATTTTGTACCCGTCTTAAAAACAGTAAACACAATTATAAGGTTATTAAGGCGGCACTCATGTAATAATTCCCATTAACCTGAAATTGTACCATATTGTTGCCTTGAGTTAGCTAATAAGTCGAGAGAATGCTTCAAAGTACTCGGCTTACACAATTGCAAAACAAATTTCATTATTAGTGCAAGAATGAACCCCTAGTACCTAGCAGTATCTAACGAAAAGTTATAGCTGATAAGTACGATAAAACATAGAATCCTTATGCATGTAGTGCATATCAAAGATCGGTTGATGGTAAAAGGATGTGACAAAGGTATTAACCGGTTAAATTGTCCCCAACAGTCTTAATTGAAAGGACTTTCTAAAGTTTGATATTGATTTCGCTTTGGCGAAAGTAACCGTTGAAATACAAACACCAGCGAAAAACTCTGTCAGTCAATCAATACTAACTTCGTCCAAATTGAAAGCGGGCGTACTTGACAAACACATATAATTACTCATAGCATACTCACTTCCTGGACAATCCTGGTAATTGGGCAGTGTCAAAGATCTCACAAATGTTAACAAAAATCCAATCAGAAGAAAATTAATAAGATTCATTGTGAAAATTCTATCTTGCATGTTCTAAGTTTTTACCTTTTATTTACTTTGAAACTAACTAGGAAAATACATAACAAACAAGAACGATTTTTCATATTTGCACATGCTGGCTTTAAAATAAAAACAAAAAAGCATCAGGTCGAGATACAAAGTACATTCCCAGAAATAAATATTTGAGTAAGACAGTATGTTCATTCGCTACAAATCTCGTGAATCACTAAATACATGTGCAGACAATACATGCATCTAACTTCACTAATATGAACACATTAGACCCAATGCTCTCATTAGGCGTGCATGAATAAACATAGTTTTACCCAAAGGCGACTTGAATAATGATAGACAATAAGTTGCGGATGTCATACTGACCTCAGATCACCTCCATCATTGTCATGTTTCTGACACAAAAGATCAAACCGAAGAACAAAGGGTGTCAGGTAGTTTATCATGATTTCACCCCATGACGAGTCTCATCGGTCAAGGCTCTATGGAAGAATGGTTTAAGAAATAATCCGATTTTTTTTTCAAAATAGTATTCTGGTATCCCGAGGTTATATAAATATGTTAAAGTGTTTTGCAAATCTCTTGTCTATATCCCAATCCGATCTTGCTTTACTAACATTAGTCTCAAAATCTATTCTCATTGGGGGCAGCAATATTGACGATAAATAGATCTCACTGACAATTTAAAAAAAAAATCATTAATTGCACGTAGAACGAAAGAAATGGCAGGTTCTATTGCTTGATTATCTAACAATCTAAACCAATAAGTTATTTCAAAAAATAAATTAAACTTACGGTTAAAAAGTTTTCTCAATTACAAAGAGTTTGAAACAATACATTAGTATAACGCTGATCAGTAAATGTAAAGAAAAAAAGTTTTCGTTACTCACTACATGTTCGAACTCTATCATTCTGAACATAGCGACATGGTTTAATGACTCGCGCACACTGTACGTTTCGTTGAATTAGATAAGGGGAAAGAGTACCCATAGGTAATGATTTATAAAACTTTGATTACTTTACATTTAATGTTCAGATACATTCTAATGCAATGTTTGAAGCACTTTTTAATAACTTAAAACACATGAATAGATCGGTAGATAACGACTTGTTCAACGAGTATTATTCTACTCTAGATATTATGTCAAAATGTCAATTTTAAATTATAATACAATTTAAGTTCTAGTTTAAAACGAGTCGATTGAATTCATTAGTTCATTTTGATTAAGTTTCTTGTTTTTCATTATAAAACGTATCACAAATAATCATTCAGAACTTTAAACATTCAAAGTCAAACGCTAACTATAAGTATGTGTAAATGAAATGTACATTTTTTAGATCTCACCTAAGAGGACAGACATAATAAAACAGTCAAAGTGGATGACATTTTAACCTGTGAACGAAGTCCGAACACATTAAACATCAATATGAAAAATCGATAAGACTTACATAACTGACGCCAATCTGGATTTCTTACAAAAATATCAAATAAATCAATGTCTCACCTTCAACACATACGTCTTAACTAATTGTTAATAATATACGTCATATAAGTATTAAATATCAAATATCAGTTTTTCCCCAGCGATAAGATGAAAAAGAGCCCAAGTGGAGCATAAATAAAAACAGATTACCGCATAAGAAATTAATATAATTTTTTCAAGAATAATTTGATTATAACGATAGCTAAGATGTTGCTTTACTTTTCACACAGCAACCTGTACACAGCCTAAGTTTACTTTGCATTCTTTTTTCAGTTACCCTTTCTTTGTTCATTGTTTAAGACTTCTTTTTCATGATATTATTTTCTCAATTTCTTTTTTACGTATGATTGTCCTTTGATTGCATTTCGAACATTCTAAAATGCTAATATATAGCTTGTTTCTTTGAGCCAATGAATATTCACCTGTACTGAACAACGGAACATAAAATAATATTTTCTAATCAACAAACCTCCTGAACGTTTGACTTTCTGAACATTGGTATTCTTCTCTGAACAAAGGACTTTCTGAACATCGGAACATAACACATAACCTAACGATAGAAAAGAAGTATATAGTGAATACTAGCTGGCTGACTTTATCTACCCTATTTATTGCAAACAAGTTAGATATCGATGAATGAATATCGATCGAGTTTTAATGAGATCGATATTCATCCATCGGTATCTAACGAGTTTGCAAATAATTGGGTAGGTGAGGAACATATATAAATTGTAGAGCAGACATTGACGCCAGACCAGGCTGATTTCCGCCCAGGGAGATCATGTTATGGCCAACTACTCAACTACTCCCTATTTTGCTGAAAATACTCAGCATGTATTACTCCAATTTTACTTGAGTATCGTAGTCCGAAGACGCTGTATATGGACATTGATTTTTAATCAGTGCATGCATGCGTGCGTGCGTGCATACGTGCGTGCCTGCTTGCGTGCGTGCGTTAGGTTGTGTTTGAATTCACAATTTATATTTATGAGTGTAAGATATGTTATATTATGTTTTATTTTCATATTGTCATTGATATTTTTCGTATGCATAGTATTGGCTTATGGCCTAATTAACAAATCTGAATCTGAATCTTTAACAGACAAGTATAGTAATTGATGAAGATATATGGGATTAAAACCAAGCAAACTGTCATTATCATCTTGTTTTCTGGTGTATTCGTTTTGTTTACAACCAATTTCACTATTGCAATCAATTTTCTAGCGTATCACTGCTGTGACTTGCTTTGCCTGCAGCCATACTTAACATTATAGCAGTGTCCCGAGACTTAATATTGGTCGCTACGTCCCTTCGATTCGTCGTTTTGTTCTTTAATGAAATACAGAAATAAAGCAAAAAAGAATTAAATTTGTTTTTGTTAATATGCGATTTATTTGTGTGCTTTTGAGCTTTATAAAATGTTACATTATTTGGTAATAGCCTCTTTCCAGCTGTTAATATAATGACTTGGTCTTATTTTTGTCTCATTCAATTGTTGGAGTTAGGTATTACGATACATATCTACGCATGAACGTAAACAACAAATTCTTCATTAGTCACATGAAAAGACAATTTCAGACTGATCCGGACTGAATAAAAGTAATTTGTTTGTAGGCATGTTCTTTGAAGTTAATTAACAAATATAGATCAGCAATTTGTCATAATACAAAAACAAGATAACCTTAAAACCTATATTTCTGGGAAACTGGAATTGAGGCCAGACAGGTGATATTTCAGCCGAATACATTCTCTATGTGAGGTATGTTGAAGTTGATCACATTGGTACGTATGGTTTTTCCTATGCCAATTTCTATTCCATAATATTTTGTGTACTGTAACCTATTCTTGTCGGCCAACAACAGGCTTTGGTTATATCATCCTTTTTCAGATGCAGGCCCTTTGCATTGCATGCCAAGATACTACACAAGTCCATTAGTGATCCGTTGACTTGCTCTCATGCTACTGTGGATTGTATGCTCTATGTACTAAATTTGTTCTTGGGCAAATTTTAACTTTTGCTGTAATGTATCCCTTATGTTATGTTTGTAACGGTAACTTAACTCCATTGATGACTTGTTCTGTATTGTTTTTCGGAGTTAAAAATGATACGTAACATGTTAAAGGCAATTAAGCATGTAGAGAAAAATTCGGACTTCGGGAGTATAACAAAGATGAGAGTTTATATCAAAATAGTAGTGTTCGATATGGAAATAGTTTGAAGCTCTTTGGGCTTGTCACTTGTCATTAAACATTTCTCTACAGATATTGATATAATTAGTGTTAAATAGTTGTAGGTGTACCTACCTTCAAAAGCGGATACCCAGTTTTCAAAACGTAAAGGTAAATTGTCCTCGATAAGTTTATTTATAATTGAATGCGGAGAATTGGGAGATTTTGTTTTCACGCATCGCATTGTTGCTTACTTATATCTTAAATGAAATTTCTGATGTATCGGTTACATTTTAATGCGTTAAGCAAAACTGAAAATCGGTTATTTAATGTATTTGTTACGTTTATTTGCCTTTTTAAGTTGGAAGTATCCGCTAATTTTTCATGCATTGAAAATGATAATAAAATATCTTTATATTGTTTTATCTTTATGTACATTTTCTTTTCGTCTCTTTCTTGATATCCTGCCGTCGAGAAACACACTAATTAGAATATATATGAGCAGTATAAAGTCCAATTAGGAAATAGCAATCCTATTTTCGGTATAACAACCCTGCGAATTTTCCTATTCGGCCATTATAATCAAGTATTTTTATCACCTGGTGTTTACATCGTCTATTAATAGAGAAATAGGACTTTGTGTTCATTGAACGTTTTGGCTCGCGTATTAAGTACATCCGAAAAGTGGTTCATGTTTGTTCATATTAAGATTCATGGCTTGATAACAGAGAAAATATAGTAAACACTAAACATATCATAACATTTCTTACAGAAAACAAAATTACACTAAAAGATTAACTGCACATCGTGAGATATCTACACACACATTGCTAACGTTTCAGGTCGAATGTGTCAAAACTATGCCTGTAATCCTATTGTATACACACATTCTAGCCAGCCAGCCATACATAAATAAATAAACAAACATATTTTGAATCTTATTATGTAGATAACTGTAAAAGCATATTTTTCGCGATGACTTTTTTTTCGCAAATGTCAAAAAATAATTTTCGCAAGGAATCTAATTTTCATAAGTATGTTCCTCAAATCTTCATCAATATAATACTAGTAACTTGCATTTTTTTTTCGCGAGGATCTAATTTTTGTGAAGCAGGTGTCTACTCGCGAAATTCTCTACAATTTAATCCTCGCAAAAAAGTGCTTTTATAGTACTTTGATGTCAGTTTTGTGTAACCCGGAGATTTTGACAATATATCGCCTTTTGATATCGCCTATTAACTCAATGTTTCAGATTTCAAAACATGAGGGCGTTCAGGGAAACTTTTTAACGAGATAAATATGAAAATTATTTAAGTTGTTTGGAAAGAAATGTTGTACTAATTTATATTGTAAATTATGTGTTTTGGTGCTGTATCAACACAGTTGTTACTATTCGTATCAATTAGAACACGCATCTAATTGTTAGTGTTTTTGAAAAAGGAGACAGTCAAATTATAAACATATTGAAGTATATTGTTGCAGAAATTCAAAATAACTTGAAGACGTACAAAAAGTAGTAAGATGTTATTGACAACTTTCCCGATTTTTGAATTTGTCCATTACGATGGTGGATTATTCGAACCGTGTTTAATTCAAAATTCTCAAGGTCATCATAATTTAATACTGATGTCGTTTTCATGTATGTGATTTAGTTATTTGGAAAGCGATATTATCTATTGCTTTGAGCATCGACTTTTAAGTCCCGTGTTATTTCTTAAAATGATGATTTATTTATGACCTTCATCAAGAAATGTTTTCAAGACTCATTGAGTGCTGTAATATATAGTATAGTTGCCAATCGCTTGAGTTTATAAAAACCTTGCAAAAATCCCCCCTCACTTCCCCAAGTAATTTGTAGTTTATTTTGGTAGGGAAATTCATGAAGAAACAGAATGAGCATGTAGATTCTGTTTTGAATACCGTACCCCACCAAAATCAACCAAAACGGTATTTTCACAAGGATATCATAGCGGCTGCTGGACTAAATCAACTATCGTGAAAGTCATTATTTTAGATTTAATTTTCAAAGTTGTGTGAAATGTCTGTTTTAATTGTTTGCACCTGGTACCTCACATTACCACAAGTTCGAAAAGTTCAACGTGTATGTAGGCTTTCTTAATAAAGTTTTTCGTTGAAATGTCTAGACGATTTATAGTCCGTCTTCGGACATGTAATTGATATAAGTAAAGAAATAATATCATATTGAATTGATGATGCTTAAAAAAACTGATTGTAAAATTGTAGACAGCTGGGAAATCCCTGAGTAAGTAATTGTCTTCGTTAAACAAACATGTTAAGTGTTCACACTCGCATGGCAAACAGTTTATTGGCAATAAGTCTGTCCCTGGATGATGCTCATCTTGACTAGAATGCTTGACCCAACGAGAAATGGGATGATATACAGTGTGAGTGAATGAAAGAGATATTTAGATACGAAGAGAAAAACGCATCAGCGAGAATGAGAGAGAAAGAGAGAGAAAGTGAAAAAGTGAGATAAAGTGAGAGAGAGAGAAAGAGAGAGAGACAGAGAAAGAGAGAGAGAGAGAGAGAGAGAGAGAGAGAGAGACAGAGAGAGAGAGAGAGAGAGAGAGAGAGA
>JAUUEB010299350.1:2106-12896 GCA_032362205.1 Clione limacina
GCTGAATCATTTTCTTTATTTTCTATAGAGTCGGGGCGAGTATGCCATCTTTAGATTGTTTCTGTTGTTAAAAAATTATGATTTCGAGGAGAGTTGATTTACTTATCACTTTTATTCTGTTCGTTGGCTGGATACAAACGATTCAAATGTACCTGCTCTTATTGTTTAGGTTGAACTTTTGTTAACAATAATACTTGAAATATTAAATATTTATACAGAAAGTAATTGTAAAGGGGCTCAGTATCTGAGCGCAACAGCAATCAAAGGGCGATAAGTCAAAGTAAGAAGTTTATTTGAAAAATAATGAGTGATATCCCTTTAAGCTAAATCTTTAAAAATGCTGACTGCTTCCACTTGTTTAATCAATAAAGATGTTTTAACTGTTTTTCTTGTATCTAAATCTAAATATCCCAACTTATATGGTACACGTTTACACATGTGCAATTATATGTGTTGTTAATGATTATATGCACTAATTATTCCCTCTTTAAGCTGAACATGTAATGTATTAGTAGATGAAGTATTTCAACAATAACATAATAATAACAATAAGATACTGTTCTCAAATGGCGACATGTATAATACATACTGTCCAGAACTTGTGACGTAATTTCATGATAATGTTTTTGGATAGTGACTTAATTCAATCATAATGTGACCGAAAATGGTATATTCTTATTTGGACTCTATCGAATTGTGTGTCATTATTTTCTACTTGTGAATGTATGTACATATATCTTTATCATTTATAGGTCTATCCAACTAGTTATTTAACTAGTTATCAAACAAGTTATCAAAATAGCCATCCTACCGACCATCCATCCATCAAACCATCCATTCATCAAACCATGCATCCATTCATCAAACCATCCATTCATCAAACCATGCATCCATTCATCAAACCATGCATCAATCAAACCAACCATCTATCCATCAAACCATTAATCCATCTATCCATCAAACCATATATTCATCAAACCATTAATCCATTATCAAACAACCAATCCATCCATCAATCCATCCATCCATCCATCAAACCATCCATCCATCCATTATGCACAAATAAACGAGCAAATACGTGGCCTCATCAATGTTTGTGACGTCATTTATAATATGACATCAAGGCTGATATGATAAGTCTACTTTAAAGATTATAACAGTATAAGTCGTCACACGTGTTATCTGATAGAACTCCTCAAAGACCACTAGACCACACCTATAAATGACAACTTAAAAAAGACGTTTCACTATAAATAAGTAAGTCCGATCCCTTTTATCCTTTAATCGTTTTATGAACAAATAGAAATAAAAATCACCACAAAAGCTTGGAGACACATTTAAATCAATACTATGTGTTACATCGTTTTTAGCCTTGAAACATCTGTTGAGCTTCTGAATAGTTAGTCATGCTTTATACGAGGTCACAGATTAGGATTGTGCATCAAAAAAGATGTCGCTAGATTAGGATTGTGCATCTAAAAATATGTCGCTAGACTAGGATTGTGTATCTAAAATATGAAATTAGATACATTGTAGTTTATTGATAAAACTTACTTTCTAATATAATATGTAATTATTTCTTGAGGATTTTGTTCTGCTTTGAGAATAGATCATTAAAGTGAAGTATTATGTATCAAAAAATGACAAATTAGCGATATTATATGTAATGAACAACCTGTATATTAATCTGGTGCAATATGAGTGTAGTCACAGGCAAATTTGAATCTCTTGCCTGGCATCGCAGCGTTAAAGATTTTAGTTCGTGTCAGGTGGGGTGGTAGCTTATGCGGGTGCCAGGGGGTGGTAGCTTATGCGGGTGCCAGGGGGTGGTAGCTTACGCGGGTGCCAGAGCGAGCGGTCTTGCACGATTCCCCGACACCGCAATGCCCTCTGGTGACAGCTGCTAAGGGGGACATTTAAGTGAAAGCATATTGTGCTGCATGCTGATAGGCCACCGCATATTGTGTAAGGAGGGTCCAAGTCTATGAGGGAAACGTTGTTTATTTAACATACACCTTAGAAAGCTAATAAAAACTTAAAGAAAGAGAAAATACAAACGACAAAATACCTCATATCATATAAAAGTATACGGAATAATAATTCTAGGTAACTAAACGTAACAACCTTGCTTTGAAACATCCAAGACACTGACAACCAAGAACAAAGCTTCCTGACCGTCAGTCTCGGCAGTGGCTTTTTGCTGCAGTGATTGGATTTTTTTAATGACAATAAATAACACTATATTCAAAGGATCAATAGGTTATATTATATTTTTTAAAGGAGGCGACTATTGAATTGAATATGTTCTACTTTTTAATATACAGTTTTTTCAAGTATTTTTCCACTTTTGCAATGCGATCAAAAATAAAGTGGTGAGAATTTGTCGCTATAGACAAAGAAGTTTATATACCTTATTCTGAAGAATGATATTTTGGCAATGCAATAAATCATATAATTTAAAAAAATATTTTACAAGTTTTAACCAAAGAAAAAATACAATTCAGACCAATGTAAAAATATACATTATAGATCTTACCCGAGTCATGATCTAGTACCATTAATCCTTTTAGAATGAAATCAAACTTGTTCGTGTTAAATCAAAACAGCATCTTGAAATAACATAACAGCCTTAACAAGAGAATAAATCATATCTAATAAGTCACGAAACGAGGTTAGAAATCGGTGACAGTTGAAATAAAGAATTTCTGAACATCCCTACCTTTATAAAGCATACAGTTGCTGTCTTCTTTCAATGACACATACGTTATCAAATGCCCTAAATAAAATTGAAGCATCGAGACAGATCTCTGACAATCAGTCAAGGGTTATGTAAAAGGTTTAGAGATAAAGATTTTGCATTATAAGATCTAATCGGGCAAGACAACGAAATGTAATCATTTCATTTCATCAATTAAGTGATGAAGGTCTAGCAAAGATTAGCGGTACTTCAACAGTGACAAGACCTTATGGCGTTACCGTTAAGAGTTACATGACGCTGTATGCAAAACTGAAGAGCAACTCGAATGATAGGAAAACATGGATGTGATATAAGAATTAGGTTGGTAATACAACATGGCGGTTAAGCACTGCCTCAAACAGACATATACTGGGTGAAAGATAAAAGGATAAATTATTATATACTCGTTGGTTTTTCTATATGTACTTCATTGAGAACAATCGTGCTGCTATCCTACGTGAACCAGCACTGGAACCATAATGCATTTTGAAGTGCGTTTTCTGTATGGCAAGCTCAGACATTAATACACCAAGTATGCGTGCCAGTTATGTTATATTAGCAGCATGCTATAAATTTATAAAACCACTTGAGAATATTACACGGAATGTAAGACTTTAAAAGCTTATTACATATTAAGAGAAAATATTAGCAACGATCTGGATGTTTTTATCTAATTGTAAACTATATTTAGGCCATACATCATAAGCTTCACGTTTATCGGCACAGTGTGATGAGTGATCTCGTTCTCATCTATATCAATGGTTAGTTAGTCACATCCATCTAGACCATGGCGTGGTGCCACCTACATTTCAACATAGATAAACATGTAACACAAGTATAATTACAATGGCTAGTCAAGTGATTTCTGATAAGAAACTTGAACAGACACGCTGATAAGATAGACTTTATCTATGACGATTGGCTAAAAAAGAAAGACAGTTCAAAGTTTGGAATTATGCAATGCCCTCGCTTTAATTTCACTGTGGAAGTACTATTGCACCCACTTGATCTTTCATCAAAATTCTTCATTAGATAGTCCGGATCCCAAATATATGGACACCTTTATATTCCGCACGTCTGGCCTATTAGGCAATGAATCTTATACTGCATATATGATGTTACCGGATAGTCTGGAATTCACGACACTGTTGGGGCATAGCATATCAACGTTTTTTTTTATTGTTACCTTTGTTGTTAGGCTTTTATTGAGACGTGTCGGCGTAAATATTTGAATGGTAATATTTAATTCCACGTTTCTGTTGAACGTATTTTATCCATTCATTCAAATGTTTATCTGAAAAACTAAACTATTTAACATGTTTATTCATGTTCATACACTTTATACATTTTTTTGCTATTGAACATGGTTACTCAATTTATTCATATGTCTAGATACAAAATCTTATTATTGCACATTCATATGTCTAGATAGAATATGTTAAGTGGCAACATTGTTTTAAGTGTATGGACAATGGACATGGATAAAAATATGCAATAATAAGATAAAAGTCTTGTTGCCACTTAAAATATTTCATCGATTGAAGACACATTTTTGGTATGATTTGACGATTTAACAATGTGACATGTTACATCCATTATTGGTATGATTTTAAATCATTGTACCATTGAATATGGTTCATTCAATGTCTGTACATTTGTCAATTATTCTACAAGTGTACATGCTTATTCCATTGACCTCACGTTTTAAAAAAAAAATGAAGTTCTTATTGAACATGCCTCTTCGTCGATCAGATAAGGCTTTGCTTTATTTGCTTTGGTATTCTCTTTCAATCATGTTTTTATCCCTGGATGGTCCTTTGGGCTAATACCAAATGTAAACAAGAAAAAAAGCTATTCATACAATTGATTTTATTGATCAAATACTTCAGCCTGGAGAAAATTGAGAGTGCACACATTTCAGCCATTGTAACAGGACTTAAGTAGCAAAACAAAACATAACAATGCTAGAAAAAAGTGACGAAGATCTAGAAAAATAGTGACGAAGGTCTAGGAAAAAAGTGTCGAAGATCTAGAAAAATAGTGACGGAGGTCTAGGAAAAAAGTTTCGAAGATCTAGAAAAAAAGTGACGAAGGTCTAGGAAAAAAGTGTCGAAGATCTAGAAAAATAGTGACGAAGGTCTAGGAAAAAAGTGTCGAAGGTATAGAAAAATAGTGACGAAGGTCTAGGAAAAAAGTGCCGAAGGTATAGAAAAATAGTGACGAAGGTCTAGGAAAAAAGTGTCGAAGGTATAGAAAAAAGTGACGAAGGTCTAGGAAAAAAGTGTCGAAGGTATAGAAAAATAGTGACGAAGGTCTAGGAAAAAAGTGTCGATTGTATAGAAAAATAGTGAAGGAGGTCTAGGAAAAAAGTGGCGAAGGTATAGAAAAATAGTGACGAAGTCTAGGAAAAAAAAGTTGATGACTCAGTGACTCGGTGAAGTCAGAAAACTCGAATCAAGCTGTTGTTTCGACAAGCTGCCGCTAATGCTTTTGATAGCATACTCGATATTTTATAATATAATGAGTTCGATTTTTATCTCTTAATTTCCTTTTGAATTGTATGAGTAATACCCAGAAGAGTACTTATATTCAACATGTGTATAGGAAATTCAATGCACAGGTTAACAGCTGAAAAGTTAAGAATAATTGAAACATTGTTTAGCGCACTATCTCGAGATTTTTCTACTTGACAGTTTTCAAGTATAATAAGTTGACGTGCCGGATCCAATTATTAGTTTTTGACAGTTGCTTTAGGTGAATTGTTAAATCAATTGTTTGAGTGGCGTATCCATTAGCAACACTCCTTGGTTACATCATTCAGGGTAAAAGTCATAAGTGTCATACCGGATGTTGTGTCGTATAGATGGACCATAAATAATCAGAATAAATTCAAATCTATTTATAGTATATTTCAACACGTGGAACTGTCGCACGAGATAAAAATATTTTTTTTTTACCTAAAACCTGTCTTTGAGATATGTCTGTTTATCATTATAGAGTGAGCAAACACGCAAAAGAATATTGAGGAAAACAAAGGGAATAAATAGAGTGTTTTGAAGCTATCATTTTTATATATCTTAGATCTGCAAGAAGCTTCTGAAGTTTGAAGAGGTGTCAACAAAATTGAATTTGCTTGACTACATTCTTATAATTTTGCAATACAATTACATTCACGTTCTTTGGAACCGTACTACAGCCGGTCAACACGCAATTTCCTGCTCAACGTTCGTGAAGTTAAGGCCATAACCGAGAACAAAGCAAAATCATAGACATTTTTAAAAAGATTTCTTCTTTAATCAAAGGGGGCAATCAAATTCAAATAAATTCAATTTGCTCGACTAAACTCAAAGCAATACAATTTCATTCAAGTTCTATGGAACCGTACTACATTCGGGCAACACTCAATTTCTGGTAAACTTTCAACAAGCTAAAGCTATAACTGAGAGTACCCTTAACAAAGGAAAATCATTGACACTTTATTAAGATTCCTTCTTTAATCAAAGTGAGGCAACCAGACGTAATGTTATCAGTCTTTTTAAATACACTTGTTTCATTGAAAATATGGCATTTCAGTCGTTTTGGTAAAACTAATAAATTGGCTTAACCCTTTAAGTCGAGTCGATCTTAAATCAAGTCTTGAAATAATGTTATAGTTATACATATTACATTTACGTAGTGCTTATTCCTGTACAGTTCAGACTTAAAGCGCTTTGAAATCATAATTTCTCAAATCCTAAATTGAGACATAACTTTACATTCTCAGCTATCTGGGAAGGATACACAGTGTCTGCTAAGCGCTACACCCTAGCAATCTTGCTATGCAATTGACTGACAATAGTCAGGTATCAAATTTAAACATGGGTAAAGTTAGAAGGGAAACAAAAACGTGAGGTTATGTAGGTATTCGAACAATATACATCTAGCTCACTTACCCAGAAGCTTACCACTAGACCTCGACACCGGACGATAAACTTAAATAAAATTAACCTCTCTTATCGGCACACAGACTGATAAAGAAATATCACAAACAAGTTCCGTCTTCTTACAAACACAATGTCTTTATTCTACTTTTGTTAGAGGATTTAATTGAAACTGAATATATTGAGAAGGATGATCTAAGCCAGGAAAGTAATATAGGAGTGTGAGCTTTCATTCTCTTACACATTTCTCAATTACAATATTTCTCTATTAATTATAATGAGACACATTGAGAATAGCACGTGACTTAATCTGAGACAAGAGATTCGATTGGATGTTATTATTATCTCTGATTTCAATTGATTTTTGCACAATTAATTTTAATTACAGCAACTGGAAATTGACATAATTTCAATTTAAATGTTGATATACTGAACGGGCTGATAAATTGGCAGTTCTTCAGAGAAGTCTTTAATCCTAAATCCACGTTCACCCACCTTTACCGACCGCGCTCTTTGTGCACAAAGTGATTTTATTTACACAAGACAGGCCTCAAATTACACTACATACATGTACAATTAAGCACAGTGACAAAATATAAGAAAATTGATTATTCCTAATGTTTGACTCCAAATCTGGAATGTCCTAAAACTATATAATCCTAAAAGTGGTTGCAGGTTGACAATTCTGTTTCTATTATACGACATAACTTAGTCCGTTTAGAGATGACAAAGTTGTTATGTAATGTATATATCAGATGTTAAACGTAGCGCAACTATGTATCGATAATGAGAGCTGCTAGTGGAGTAAAAAACAACTAATCAAGGTAAAATACAAACTTTACAGGATTCCTTGAATTATATCTGTTTTTTGTTATATTGTTGTTCGGATCTAACAAAATAAACAGTTTGAGTATAGAAGTCTTACGGTATTATATATAAATCTGTATTAACAATTTTATAATACTGATTACACTCCTTAGGAAATATGTATTAACAATTGTATAATACTGATTACACTCCTTAGGAAATATGTATTTACAATTGTATAATACTGATTACACTCCTTACTAAATCGAGAAATAAATCTCAGGTGCAAGGTGCTCTCATACCTTACGCTTCTCAGTATTTATTTAGAATTTATATATATTTTAAATATATATTTAGGTATCTTATGATTCCAACCATGAAGCTGATTCCGTGATAATAATATGATCATATATTTTAAATAGCACTGATCCAGTGGTCTGTCTGCAAATTTTAAAGGTTTTATGTAAGTATATATGTTTTGTTCCTGTCTTTACAAATATTTAAATTGTGTCTTCCTCAGAAAGAGGAGAATAAAGGTAAATTTGTATGCAGAGTCCCTGACTGTCCTGTGATTGGTTGACCGCTTTGTTTGGATGTTGAACAGCAAACTGTGATAGGTTGGCAATAGTGACGTCAACTGTATGATGGGAGGAGCTATTGAGAAGGGTGTTGGGTACTGGAACAATTTGTGAATAATCACTCATCTTGTGTGTTTAAAATTCATATCAAATGATAAGTTAAAATGAAATTATTACACATTCAGATGTAAATCACTGAAAGGACAGTCATAAAGAATATGATATCAAATGCTACATACATTTCTGGACGGTTTGGCGTTTCATTTTCTTAAAGCATAAAGGTTATGCAACAGGTTAAACAGCAAAACCTGAAAGTTCAAGACAGTTCATTGCCTTATCCCACATGAACTTGGATAATGGTTGCTGTTTGGGCGAAAGAACCTACCAAAGTGCTCAACATGAGTGTGTAAATGACTGCAAAATCAGTCATAGTGGTTTGTTAATTACCACGATAGCATCGCCCACGTGGGCACCCTGTTAACGTTACAAACAGACAAACGATCAAGTACACTTTGGATATTTAAAAAAATGAGTTTGAGTATTACTAATAACTTGGTTTCGCCCTTACACAGGAATGTTGCAAAATAAATGCGGTTTTACACATTATATGTTTAAACAGACGTGTTATTGTGTCGACATATAATTTATTGATGATTTTGACAAAAACAAATTGTGAATGAGAGTTGTTCAGATGCCAGCAATTAATCGACAAGAAGATCCAGAAGAGCCGTTAACTCAGTTAATAATTTACTGCTAAGCCCTAAAACAATGCCAGTAATCACACTGATACCTCCTGGCTAAGCCCTAAAACAATGCCAGTAATCACACTGATACCTCCTGACTTTGATTAATTCAAAAAAAGGGGGGGGGGTATTTCCCTTATATTTCGACAGTATTGTCAAGAATGTTGGCAACTCCATTTATTTATCGACTAATCGTTATGACAACAGATTTAACGCACGTTTCAAAGTTGAATGAGTTAAACAAACTTCGCTTGTGGAACCAAAGACAAAGAAAGCTGAATAAACAATGCTGTAAATGCATATCATGGATTGTGATGGAATCATTTCTCTATTTGTCTTCATGTATTAAAAAAGCAGGTACTGGTGTTAAATCAAAACAGTTTGTTTTGTTGATGTAATTGTTGTTGTGTTTTTTTTACTATGATTCTTATTTATACAATGTTTATCAGCACGTTGAGTCAGACATCACCAGCATTGTGCTTCCACTGTCCACAGACCTGGTCAGGCTGTCAATGTGGGAATTTTTTAGCCATATTTGTTGCAAATATTACTAGACTACTTTTAATTGTGTATGTAGTGTCGTCTTAGTCGCAAATAACCTGTTTAAGCGTTAAAACATAGTGTATAGGCTCAAGGTATAATGGCTGAAGGCTATATCCTAACACAATCTTTTAAATCTAATTTCGGTAAAGTGCAGAATGTTGCAGGAAAATTATGTTATTTTTAGCCTTAACATCTTACATCGGGATCTCTAGCTTTTTCTTAGTTCCACTCTCTCAGCGGCCTTAAATTAATAAAGTTAAGAGTAAAAACGGGAGAAATTTTTATACTAGTCCGTTTCTATATTTGTTGTTACTCTTTAGATGAGCAAGAAATGTATGCATGCTGCATATTTATTGATAGCTTATGTAAAAATGGAAACAAGATGTATAACTGTTTGCATTTTCACTCGTTGTATAATCACTGTATCTGTGTACAGATAAGGAGAGTTATCGACGATAAGAATAGACAAGTCTTCTATAAGAGGAGAAATAAATACCACGCGTTTTGATGAACAAATATTTATGTATTGAGATTGATCACGTTAGATTGGTGGAGATAAAATTCAGAGCTGGGGAGAAGAATTCAATGAAGGCAAGTAAGGGAAAACTATATAGGAATCTATTTAAACATATTTTGATAAACTAAACAAATGCTATGCACGGATTTAGCATCTTTCTAATTTCAACATTGATAAAACGTTGATTTCATTCATATATCTTAATAAGAAGTATACAAACATTTTAGGCACGAACTGATATTTCTTTCATTTATGACGGTATAAGACGTATGAATTCCGAGCTTTATCTACTCTTAAAATGCTATTCCAATATCTATAATTCACTTTTTGTAATTAATACAAGAAGCCATTTTGAATATTTTTCTTTGCAGAAAGAGCATGTTTCTGATACACGTCTCAAAATAGAATATTTTAATGTGAATACATTAGTGTACTTCTTGTTAAGGTAACATTGTATTCGCTAGCTTGATATATCAAAGGGAAGCAACTTTGTTATCTTTAAAAATGAGAAGTTAGTTCCCTTAATATGTGTTAATATCACCTTTTGGTATAATGTTTGTTGCAGGGGCGGCAACAGGGAGGGGGGGGGGCTTAAAATGCCCTTTTCAAAAAAGGAAGAAAAAGAGGGAAAGAAGAAAAAAAGAAGAAGGAAAGTAGAAAAAGAAGGCATACTATCATACTATCATACTATCATACTTCTAAGGGGCACTTTTCAACTTAATTTTTGAAACACAAGGGCACTTTCCGAGAAAAAGGGCATTTTCCACGAAAAAAAGGCATTTCAAAAACTTAAAAAGGCATTTTTTTCACCCCTTGAGATAATTTGTTCATGAAAAAGGGCACTTTCCTAACATAAAAAGGCATCATTTAACTTTTTTTCGCCAAAAAAGGCACTTTCCGAGAAAAAGGGCACTTTCCGAGAAAAAGGTCATTTTCCACGAAAAA
>JAUUEB010299461.1:0-12895 GCA_032362205.1 Clione limacina
AGAGAGAAAGAGAGAGAGAGAGAGAGAGAGAGAGAGAGAGAGAGAGAGAGAGAGAGAGAGAAAGAGAGAAAGTGTGAGAGGGGGAGAGAGAGAGAGGGAGAGAGAGTGAGCGTAATAAGAGAACTAGAGTGAGGAATTGGGCAAGATATATATACAAAAAGACAGAGAACTTTTGAGAGAGTGAAACAAATAAAGAAATAAAGAAATACCACAAGAAGAGGTATCAAAATAGATAATGACTCGATTAGTTTACAGATCAATTTAAGAATCAATATACTGGCGGGCAAAAGAAACTTGACCGCTAATTATAATTATTTATTATTTTTAACAACTTATATCATACATGAATCATTCTAACACAGCAACAAACAAAAATCAAATTGCAAGTGATTAAATAATTAAGTGTATGAAATGTGTTTTAATATTCTTGTTTACCAATTAAGAAGAAGAACGATAATTTGTAATTCACAGTTTCTTTTCTTTTGGTCGGAGAAAGATGTTTCTTTTTTATGTCCTCATTTTCTCTTTTACACAATTTGTGAAATGTCGTTGACTTTCCATCTGACGTCATTTCCTTTTAGAGTAGTTTCTCAAGCCTTCTCCTAATTTACCCTCTTCTTCTTGTTCTTCTTGCTCTTTTTGTTCTTCTTACGTAAAGTATAGCATCAGAGACATATTAATGATATATCTGGATCACCCTAATACTTCTTTAGATTCTACAGATATCAAAAACCTTCATGACGGATATCTGCTGAAGAGTGATGCTTTTTCAAACCTTTTCGTACGTGATGACCTGTCTCATCGTACTTTGACCCCTCTTTTTCAAGCCTTCATGTTTGCCTCGACGTACTAGCTCTTATTCGAGATAGTCATTCGTTTGAACTTAGGTATAGCAATTATTTGTGTCCTTGGTGGTTTTAAAGATTCCTCCTTTTATGAATAGAAGATGTGTTATCCACAATACATAAAGAGGGACAGATAAAGGTTTGATAATTTAACTCATGAAACCTTTTCTCAACCAAATTTCCTACTCTTATTTTTCACTGGTTCACAGATTGTCCTTCTTCTCTGCGTGAAATATACTCCACACGATAAAAACACGAATAGCGTTTAGCTCTTCAAACTAAAAGCAAAGAGGAACTATTTTATTTGAACAATTGGCATTTAGGTGGATGGTAAAATTTACTAGATAATAAAATGAAAGAATAAAGTCTTAGAGTAAGGCATATGAATATGTGTTTGAATGTCCCTGTTACCATGGTAATATCTTGTGAGAAGTACGAGGCAATTCTTTCTAAGAACAAATTTGAAAACAGCTTTTTCATATTTAAAAAATGATCTATTGCTGGCATTGCATGTCGTGTCCTACGTGAACAGAAAAGCCATCAGCCTGTTTCCCAAAAATGTAAAATTTTACGTCGAAATAACGTTCACAGCGAAGCTTTTAATTTATATACAAGAAATCGCGCTGAGAGAAAATGTCCTTGCTTGAACGAATTATGTGTTTAAAAAGATCGTGCGTTTTCAAAACAAAATAGAAATGAGCATGTTTGAAAACTGTTTTCGATCAAAAGAACACGAACAGGTGTGTAGTTGCTGTCAGGACAACAAACTGTTGTAAAAACGCTTCGTGTTGATAACTTGGCACCGCAGACGATTGAAAAGATTACGATTATCAATATATCATCTAAGATAATTAAAATGTGAGACATTCTAGATATGCCTCAAATCTCATTCTGGTTGTGTCTGATTCTATCACATTTATATATCGCTTTTGCAATCTCAAAGTGCTTCACATGATGTAATTGAAATGACACCATATAAATACAATTGTCTAAACATATTGAACACTAATCACTAGATTCATCAAAATAAGCTGACTAAAATGTACAACAATTCAAAGTGAACACATAAAAAACAAAGGGAGACAAATCCCTTTATCAGGGTTGTTATCAGCGCAAAAAAGTAGTTATTACTATTTTAACAATGATAGTTGGGTGATTTGAAGCAAGAGGAAAACCAAACTAAGGTCTTGTATTCTCAATTGATTTCCGTTTATCTCTCATGGAAATCAATCGAACTAACGTCAGGAAATAAAAGTTTCTCCGATATGTTCACATAATTCATATATGTTCATTGACAGCCAAATTGATATTTTTCTTTTAATTCTATATAATCAAGATAACCTGAGTGTATATTTAGATCCGTGGTTATAAACTTTTGATTTACAAATCCATTTTTTTTAAATAGGTGGGTGTAACGTAAGTCAATTTATTCTTTTAGATAAACCAAGAAAAAACACGTGCTATATATCCTCAGATTTGTCAAATCTATTACACATAATTTGTAACATGTAAAAACAATATTTAAAAAGTAATATCTGGCCGTGTGACTTGTCTTAAAGAAGATGTAATTACATATTGGTGTAGGAACTCATTTTTCAAGAAAGAATTACACACAACTTTACAAACTTTACAAGGAACGTATCAAAACTTATAACAACCATTATGACAATACTCAAAAGGAAAAAGATCAGCATTAGAACAATGGAAACGACTAAAAACACCCAACCTACTACTGAAACAAGAACAATTCAAATCGGATTAAAAAAAACATAGCAACAGACCACACATATCAAATTTCACACTAATGCATGTACTTACTTAATAAAAATAGAACAGTCATGCCTTAAATGTATCCTATACATGACTGAGTCACTAATTATTGTTCAAATATTGTTAAATTCACTCAAAAGATAGAAGCTGAGTCAGCATATTTCAATGCTCTGCAAAACACTAACTATCACATCAAAGATACATGGTTGAAATTTCTCGGACTGTTAGCATTCCTCTCTCTTAACAACAGTCTCAACAATCGTCTTTCTCTCAATATTTTTAAATACGTCAGATAATTGCATGAGTTATTGCCAACAAACAGGTATTGTAGCCTGGAGCAACAAACACGACAGACATACAGACAGACAACAAACTTGAAATTTTTCGCGGAACAAGCATCATAAACGGGAAGACAGAACTCTTCTCTCTAAACTATTGATTTTAGAAAGAAAAAAGCTATTTCATGTGTAAAAGAATAACTCAAAGAATGTATCCTTAATAATGAAGAAAATACGCAATCTATAGATTTCTATGAAGTTAAAGTATCAGTTCTTAGTTATTGTAACAGGTTTCAAAATTAATTCACCCATATAGCAACAATGCTTACATTTTGTTCACTTAAGTCAACAAACAAAAAGATACTTTGCATTTTTCATATACATATTTTACACCAAATAATTACTCAGTGAACCTTATAGTTTAAAACTGGATGTAGAAATATTTCCTATTATAATCAGTGACAAGCTATACTATTATTAATTCTACAGCTGCTTGAACAAGGCTTTGCGAAGACATGAAGCAGAAAATTGCTTCTGTACTTTAAGCTTGTTAATGTCAATCTTCATCGGATGTTACATATTCTTGTTGAGAAATAATTACAGTAATGTATGGTGTATCTGAATTTCTAATCGAAGCATGTGTGTTAGATCAATCCAGTATGCAAAACTGTAGATCACCCGTTATTATAAACATTTCTTATCTATACGGTGATGTACAAGGAAGGGTAACTAGCAGGACGGTTTTATGATCTTACATTGTTTATGTTTATAATTCCAGGAGAGGACTGAGTAGAGTTCATCTATGACGAACGTAGGTCATGTGAGAGTGACTGTCAGGATAAAGAGGGAAGATGAGAATCTCTCTGGTGAAGCTTATCTTCGATCTTCGATCGATTTGCATTCCTACAGAACTGCAGTAGACTATACTTTATTAGGTTTATGTCTGCCCTGGCATCACTAGAGGTCAAAAGTAGACAATATTATATTAGCTTTTATATTGATGTATCACCTGAAGTGAGAGAAAAATATTGAACTACTCAGGTCATGTCTATTTGGTACCTCTGATAAACTTAAGCTTCAAATGTGGTAGATGACGTGATCAGATAATATCAAGGGCTGTTTTTATCAGTATGACGAGCCACTTTCTGTACTGCCAATTAATCCACAATTTAGGCTCAGACTTATTAATAGATATAAAGGGAATCAACACAAATTTAGACTTCACCAATAAGGTACGTAACCAAATATTGACTAAATCCTTGACATAACGGTGTTTTCAGTCTTCTGCCCTTCTCGCTTTGTTTCGCTGGCCGTACTGTAGCATCAATATACTTTATTGTATAAACCTTTTTTCCTCCTGAATCTCATCGATCATGCGGTGTAGTGGGTATAACAATTCTGTATTATTTGTCAAAATATTATGGTTAGTTCAAGGAATTATCACACAAAATATCTTTGATTATTTCATCTTTTTTTCTGTCCTTATTCATAAAGGTTGTTCATTTCGTTTGGAAAGTCATAAAGACGTGTGTACTTGAAAAAGAAACGACAAGAAACAAATATCCTTATCTTGAGAAAATCAAAATAAAGAAATTGTTGCAAAAAACGTCTCCTCTTTGTAACTATTGTGACTTTATCTGAACTCGGATAAACATGTCCAAACATAAAGATAACAACAACAAAGCAGTCTGAATGGTCATAATCATTACTTGTTGAGTCTGTGACATGAACAATCACATCAGTATTGACACACTATTTCGCTTAAATTAACTTGACAATTCTTTCCCATTACTGCACGAGTATTCATTACCACTATTTACACTTCCAAAGACATAACCGCCATGGTTAGTTAATGTAAATGTGTCCTGGTTCCTTATCTCCAGGGCTTATATTTGTTTATATTTTGTCGGCTTATTATGTTTTGTACGTCTTTTAACGTGTCCATCTACACATCGTAGTTTATGTAAGCGATATAACTTATTGATAAGACATTTTACTTGTTGCTTCACGAAGGTGTAGAATGTACATCCAAATCCACACACATAATTCAGTTTTTATGTCAGCTGCCTGTCAATACCGTGTCTAAATTCATATCCAATCGGAAAGAGTTTATTCGAACACCAGACTTACCTCTCCTGGGTTGACATGATACAAGTCCTAGAACGTCGATTATACATGATAAGTGTGCCAGGTTTCTATTGAAATCACAATATAAAATGTTTTGTATATATATCGAGAAAGTGTTCCCCCACACAGCCACTAAGGTTGAAATATTGATAACAACTTCCTACTAGTATTGACTACAAACATCATAAATCCTGTTGCAACTAATACTACTTCAGCTTTGACGAAAGACATAATTGTTTATCGTCAAAGGTTTACAATATTTCAATGACTGATCTTTATACGTTGTTGAAAGAAAGCCAACCAACTTCATTTTGTCATTGTGGATATATTCTCAATAATCAATTTGAGTCTGATATATTAATAGGATAGTTAATAAATGTCGATAGGGGTCATATGTCTTTGTCCATTGTGTTGATATATTTGGTTAACGATGGCTGTTTGACTGTTATGGTTAATACATATTGATATTATATTGCAGTATCACAATGATTACCCGAAACCGAGTTTTTACTACTCGTGGATGGTGTAGTGACGCTGCTCGTGTTTCTGTCTGTCTGTGTCAACGATAACTCAAGAAAGATACAACTGTTTGACTTCAAATCGTGTACGATGTTGTAATTTAAACCGATGGAGACGCCTAGTTAATTACAACAATATCCGTTAATATCCGTTATGATATTAAAACTAATTAACAAGGGATAATAGAGATAAACTCGATTGGCTCCATACTGACAGGTTTCTTCTTCCGGCGTTCAAGATAGCGTTCAATACCAGTGCCCGGTGGCGGCGCGTAACTTGGCGCGCAGGACTTTGTCAAGTGTTCCTTTGCGCTGCGCAGCACAAGATCCTTAATGAATCGTTTAAAGCGCATTATTGATTGCACTTCAAACAGGTGTTTCATTTTCTCTATGTTTTTCAATACATATTTTGATAAAATAATATTCAAGTCATGCTGAAATGGTACAATAAGGAAATGTTTTACTATTTTACACGGTTTCGGGTTTGTACTCTATCTGAGTACTCATGTTTCCAGTTGGAAAATGTCAACCCTTGATCTTACAGACATCACATTATTCGTGATTTATATACCATGATGGCAATATTTGGAACAGAAACACTTTCTAATCTAATCGGAGCAATTAAAAAAGGAAGAGTTAAAACAATGCCAGTCATAACCTTACTACTCAGGTCAGTGACATTTTTATGAGCATCGTGGTTGCAACAGTGGAAGACCTTGATCTTAAAGTAATCCAATTATATCTTTTTCCACATCAGCTGTCATTTACTTGATTAAATACTAGTTCAAGGTCAAGGTTGTTTCGAACTCGTGCTCAAAAAGGTTTTTTATGAATAAACTTGTTATCAGACGATCTGTGGCTCCACGTGACCATTCTTTGAAAAATGTAAACCACGTGAGAATCTATCACGTCCACGTTTTATGGGCCTATAAAATCATGCATTCGTGTATTGATATCTCTGCACTCATAAATATCAGAGTCAGCGAACGCATCTGACTATATCCGCATATTACTTGTCAAACATTAACCCTTTGTTGCCTTGAATTCAATTTTTTCGAAATTCTTGTAAGTATTTAGATTTAACGCGACAGTTTGTAACAGGCGCGTAGCCAGGATTTTGAAATGGGGGGGGACAACTTTGGATATTATCAAAGCAATGGCCGCGAAGAGGCCGATACATTTTGAGATTGGTTAAGAATGGTGCAAATTTAGAACATTTTGGATCTCAAATGGGGGGGGGGACTTTCCCCCATGCCCCCTTGCTATGCGCCTGGTTTGCAACATTCATCGTCTGTGTTGACTTTTTATCACTACCAAAGGATAGAGAATTTAAATCGTGATTGATATACCATGATAACAATATTTGTAACAAAAACACTTTCTTATCTGATTAATTAAAAAATGATAGATATAAAAAGGAGATCAGTCATAACTTTGGTGATCAGGTCAGTGACATTTTTTATGATATCATGGTTGTAACAATGATCAAACTTATCACATTATACCTTCTTCCTCATCGATTATCATCACTACTTGGTTGAAGGTCAAGGTTGTTTCAAACTCGTTTTCACAAGTTGTTTACGATTATGTTAGATCTCAGACGCTCTGTGGTTCGACGTGACCCTTAATTGACCCTTCATTGAAAAATGTAAGCCACATTTGAGAAACTAACACGTAAATATGCCCACACGTAACTCATGATGTCACTTGGGTCATCCAAAAAAAACGTTAAGTCTGTGACGTCAGAGTTAACCTATAAAATTATGATAATTTATCCCTATGATGATTAAATCTAAGACCTTGAGCGTGGATTGAGCCACTAGAACGATAACTTTTATTATTGAAGCTTTCTGGTTGAGATACATGTATGAATTTATTTCATGGGCATAAGTGACGTAAAGAGAAAAAAACTAATGGGTAATATTTCACGTTATAAAACACACGTGTTAATATCACCTTGCACAGCAAACTAGATGAAATCACTTTTCCTCATCATCGGGAAATCTCTAATCATGACAATGCAAAAAGACACAATGACTTTGACCAACAGGAAAATCCCAATGTTCATTCTTTCTTCGGCTCTATTATGTGCGCACCATCGTGGTAGGGGAAGTCTTTTGAGTAAGAGGACAAAATTGTACTTGCTACTCGGGTGCCGAAGTTCGGATTTCCTTATTTCTTTAATTTGCTTATTAGTTCTACAAAGTAAATCTTGTTTATTTTCGGTCAATCAAATGGGATATGAAATAAAATAAATATCACACTTTTAATTTTTGATACGTACAAAATTGCCATATTCGTGTTTAGAGACAAGAAATTCGAACTCGCTAAAGCTCGTTCGAATACTACTTGACTCTAAACAATCAGAGGGCAATATTTTTCGTATCAAAAATTAGTAATATTCACTATATAATTACTGCTAGAATGACGGTCGTCAATATTAATACAAATGAAGAAGAAGAAATGGGAAGTACAAATATATCGAGTTAAAAAAACAAATCACACGGCAAAACATGATATCAATGAGCTCGCCAAGAAGTCTCAGGTTAAGCCCTCACAATATGGCCAACAAGAATCCCCCAGATAATTTACTCAGAATCAATAACAATTTTACTGGATTTTGGAAAATATACTTTAAACAGAGACCTCCATATGCTCAATCGTTAGAGAAAATGAAATTCATACATTCTGCTTATGCTTTAGGGTATTCTCTCTATACAAAGAGTTGTCACTACAGTAAATTATTTATAAAATATATTTAGTTTTTTAGATAACTTTAAAGAGTCCCTTTCAAGTGTTCATCTGGTAGAACTATTTAGTTTAGTTACATTTGCCCATTTGATTGTATGTACATCTTATCCGAACACATATGATCCAGATGTTTTGTAAAGTAACTAAATTATCTGAAGACCTAACGAAATTCGTGTGTTAACAAATTAAATTGTGTGGAAAATTTGAAATAAAATATAAATATTTGGGCAAACATATCTCCCCCCCCCCCCCCGAAAAACATATTGGCGCAAATGATAATTGTTTGCCTGTGTCTGGCGTTTATAACACAGTCTTCGTAATTTTGAATTAGTTAATAGTTACAAGTTCTGCGTTAATATCGAAGATTCATTTTGCTGGACAAAAATTGAATTCTTTAACGCGTAGATGGGTAAATAAATAGATATAATTTACAAAAGTGTCTTTCAATAAGCAAATTGTTATTTCAAACTAAGTATTAAACATGTGTATGCCTAAGGTTTGTATACCTACTATTGTTATTTTCGCAGTGGTTCACAGTTATTCCTTACTCTAGTGTTTGGTCATAAAGGTCGACTCTATTTAAAATGTTTAAGTGATTTGTTGGTTCCGTGGCACTTTGTACATCATAAATAAACATGACCCTTTGCCCTGTCGTAAAATATGAATTAACCAACGCCGTCAAAGAAGAGATAACAATCCGCAAAAAACATGAATAAATAAAACTGACATTCGCACATACAAGGATATGTCGCCATTAACTCAACCACCAAACCACGCTTGTCATGAAGCTGACCTTTTCTCAATAATCGTTTTTGCGACAATCTCTTCACTACTCCAGGCTGTAGTCGAAAGAAGGGTTATTTGAAAAGTGTTTGTGATGACCACGCCGGCTAGGGAAATTCGCGGTGTTGTTATAACGAAAATAGGATTGTTATTGCCGAATTGGACTTTATACTGCTCATATATATGCTTATTAGTGTGTAACGAACTGTTATATAACATATACTTATTTTTAACATCACTTTTCATCTGGTTATGTGGTGTAATGGATAAAGCATTTCATTATCATGCAGAATATCAAGGGTTCGAACCCCTCAAAAACCTAATTACATTTTTTTAAATAAGTTGTAGAATATAAAGTTCTACGACGTCAAGTGGGGTTTGTCTTCTCAAATACCTCATATTCGCTCTGTTTACAAGCGAGATGTTGAGAGAGTTCGCGACGCCATCTTGAAATCCAAACAACACCGCGATTAGTCCTTGCGCCTCCGCGACACATGAAGAGTCTACGAAAAGCTGGTCCAACATTTACGCCTCGACCACTTACCGAGACAATGGAGATTTACATGTTGCAAAGGATTCGAACGCGAGCCATCTCACACGCGAGATGGAAGATTTACCAAAAGGCAACCAAGCCTCCATTAAAACATGAGTATTCCTTAACTCGAATATGTTGACCATGACAATTTTAGGAATTAAAAAATGTCAAACAAGCCTTCTTTTATAGCCAAAACTATTTTGTATTGCAATCGTTCAGGGAAAAGAAAGATTATTTGAAATGTGTGACAAATGCTCAAGATGAATGTCCCAAAGAAGAAATGACAAGTGCATGCATGGAGATGTCCAACATTTTTGAGAACGATAAGAATGATTGGCACATTATATGCGATGGTAAAGTACTTCATCTTTTTACATTCACATGCTTGTTGACCAGAGTATATATATACTAGTTGAAGAACAACACTGTAATAGCTTGCGCCGCACCAGGAACTGGTTCAGGTGAATTGAATAGATAAACAGTAGATTAAAAAACACCGAACTCGACATCTTCTTGAACAAGTAACGTTTAATGTCCCAAATTTTCTTAAAAAGAGATAAATACGTTCAAAAGTGATGGTATTAGAAGCCATCCCGGGGGCCAACAAACAGTAAGGTGACTCACAAGGAGCAGAGTAGACTAGTTGAAGAACAACACTGTAATAGCTGGCGCCCCTGAAGAAGCCCTGTGAGCGAAAATGTGCAACTGACAGTTAATCGCAAATATTTGTCTCTTTTAAGCATTGAGAAAGATGCTATGCGCGCCTTTTCTATGTTGTTTTTTATAGCTTCTGTGTACTTTCTATTTTTTTTAAAGACAAATCCCAAATATTTGAAGGACTTAACCCTTTCTAACTCTGTGGTGTTTAATCTAAAAACTATTCGTTTTCTATCTCTTCCAAATACCACAATTTTTGGCGCTCATAAGTACCTACAGGCACCTAGGGATCGATCAAGTCGAGCGTCCGTAGCGAACAACCCTATATGGAATGACCCATGAAACAAACAGGATACTGTCTCAACAACTTTCATTTAGTGTGTAGTATGTGGTTCTAATCTGACCTTTGACTATATAGTGTTTTTATCAAAGCTAATACCCATTACATACAAAGAGCTTTTTTATTTTGATAACTATGGGAAAATCAAAAGCATAGGATTATTTCACCGTAAAGTCCTCTGAGTTGACTATATGCAAAAAGTTCACTGATGTATGTTATACAGACTAAAGGGAGCACACAAGTGGCTTAATCATTTCAATTAATTATTTCTACAGCAGTATCTTCATCACCATCACCAACACCAAGTGCAACAACTAGTAAGTATAAAAATGTGTTATCTATGTTTCAACTCGTTAGTATGTTCAGAAAACTGTTAATCTTAAAATGATAAATACGTGAATACCATACAGTGTGTATTTGTATGTATTATTAATGTATTCGTTCGAATAACAGCGGGTAACAGAGGGGAAGGGGTAGTATGCATATATTAACAGGTTTAGTTATTGTAACATATTTTTAGATATCTGGATGACATTGAATTGAAAGCCAATAGTTTTTGTTTCAGCTTCATGAAGTTCATAGTATTCGCAAACACAAACTGTAAACATGTTTGAAAAAAAAGAAGAATGAAAATTTGTGTTTCTAAATATGAAGACTCTGTGTGTATCTAGTGAAGTCCATAAAACTGAGTTTAACGACTGACGGTAACATATTTTTTATGTCGGCTGGATGTCTGAAATAATGTTTAAGCTTTCATAAAAAAAACAACAACTGTCATTGCTTAGTATCGTGTGTTGAACTGCCTCTTTAAAAAGACGTATATTCACAAATAAATGTACCGATTAAACCGCCTAACTATGTAAATCATTACTTAATACGATCATTCCCGGGAGTCCCGGGAATCCCGGGAAATATAGGGCTTCCGGGAATATCAACAACCCTATGCGCAGCACACGATCTTTCAATGAATCGTTTAAAGCGTTATTGATTGCAATCCAAGCAGAAATTAAATTTTCTCAATGTTTTTCAATACATATTTTGATAAAGTTATATTTAAGTAATGCTGACATGGAAAAATAAGGAAATGTTTTATTTTACATGGTGTCGGGTTTGTACTCCATCTGAGAACCCATGTTTCTAGTTTACAATATATTGTGGCAGCTCTGCAGTCTAAGAATCAAACAGAGATTCAGTCTTTTAGTCTGTCTTCTTTGCCTTTCTTTCTTTCGTTCTTTCACTCTTATGTTAGGTCAGTGTTTAGGTCATACCCCGGTGATAGTTACATTGTTTTGTCGAGACGTTACGTCATGTAATTGTTAAAGTACATTTTGTTATTTACCATGAATACAAAGACGTGTCCAATGTGGGCTTTCCTTCGTCACAAAATGTGTTTAAGTTTATATTGATGATGAGTTGTTGTTATTCATTGCACGCTTCGTCATCTGTGAATGTTTTGTTTATTTTCTAAACAAAACATTTTCTATAATCTTGTCTGGGTTAATATTTGGTCACTTATTGTACTATTTGATATTCATTGAAGACTATGTTTAACTCGAAAGGCAGTTTTTATTATTCGCTTCGTAGACCTTTGATGTTTTAGTCAACGGAGTTTATCAAATATAAGGAACATTTCAGACAATGTAACAGCTACCACGCATTAAACTGGACAAATCGTACATCCTACACAGTCACAATTAAATACTTTTATTGAAATTAAGCTCTGAAACGCGTTGGCAGGATTAAATACAAAGTTGTAAATGCAAATTAAATAATTACGAAGAAATTGAAAACAGGTTTGAGAGAGTCCTCGGGGTTTCAACCCGATTCTTTTTTTAATTATATATTATAATTGCCTACTAGATGTAGGTACGTAGGTACGTTGGTCTAGGGATTATTTGAGAAGTTAGTTGAATGATTTTAATGAGCACATTAGGTTTATGGCTCTTTTAGTCATTTGTATTATTCTATTTATTATAACGCAAACTGTAAAGCCAATATTCTTAATGATAAATACATTTTTATTTAAACGTTTTCTGTGATATTCATAATTAAATAAACGTATTAAGGAGACAACATCAGATGACGTCATTAATCATGAACACCAAAGAACGTGTAATTGAACACATGGGAATGTCCTTCAAACGTGACGACATGGGAATGTCCTTCAAACATGACGTCATTGAACACATGGGAATGTCCTTCAAACATGACGTCATTGAACACATGGGAATGTCCTTCAAACGTGACGACATGGGAATGTCCTTCAAACATGACGTCATTGAACACATGGG
>JAUUEB010299572.1:0-12894 GCA_032362205.1 Clione limacina
GTATAGTATATAACCCAGATTTTTTTGGGAGATCTCTTAAAGGTCGAAAAAGAAATAAAGAGAAAACCACTGTTCTGAATACACCTATTTTCTTACACATTGGGTTAATTGTAATAAATACTCTACATCTAGATAATGCTACTCTGATTTAACAGTCGTAATTACCAGTTTTTAGACTATCTTTAAGGTCTAATCAGATATTGCTTTATATATTTATATACATACAGTCTAATACAAATCACAATGATATTAGGTCTAATCAGACATTGTTTATATATTTATAACATCATATATCAAAGTCAGAGACTGTTTTTGTATCCACTTTGTGTAACTGCCTTTTGTTCACTTCTATACTTCTAACGCCTGTATATTTGTGGATGGTTCACCCACCGGCCATATCGGCCCCCACAACATGCGATCCCAACCCTCGTTCAAACCATCAGCTCCACCCGAAGCACACAGCCACACAGACACCGACCCAAGCACCCCGATCATAATATCACAGTTACTCGCAGACAGCCAACCCGATGGCAATACAGAGCCTCCCCGGAACCCGAGCTCAAAGCTCTCCCCCCGCAGCAAACCACGTCCGACACCCAGGTCAATACAGCCGCTGAATCCCCGCTCACCACACAAACAGCGCCTACACGAGTCCGCAAATGATCTCTCAATACCCCGCCGATTGCTGCAAGATGTGGTCTCAGTTCATTATTTGACCTGTGTGCTTCACTTGAGGCCTAGAGTTGTGTAGACAAATATTTCACAGCTTAAACCATATATCTTTCTATATAAAGATTATTGGAGACAGTCATTGACTGGCCAACAGTGATGCCTGGACCAGAGGCCAAAAAAAGTTCTCTTCAGTTCTCAGTTTGTCAACCTATATATTGCATCACATGTCCCCAGTCAACCTATTGACATGTCATCTCTTTTGCTGTATACTTCCATCTATAGAGACAGATAGTTTGTCATCCTATATATTGCATCAAAGTGTCCCAAGCCAATGTTTAGATCCGATAGCACACCCACCGCAACCAACAGCACACCAAGTGATCATTCACAGACACATGCCAACACTGCACATGCAAGGACCGGACCTCCATTGTCTATACATTCCCAGATGCCGGCCATACCCTACCACAAAATGAGAGCCCCGAGTCCAAATCCCAAAGGCTGGTCCGTAACACCCCCAAATCGACGTTCTGCGCGCAGACATACTACTAAGACCAGACCGCCAATATCAATGCATGTGCCGCTCTGCGCATCAACCACAACCACCGGCCCGAAGAGAGCGCTGAAGTCACACCCAACAGGGATTCCAAATACAGCCGCCAAGCAAACCATCCACATGACTTGCGATTGCACAATTATGTTAATAGGCTTTTAATATAAATACAATCGTGTAAGGGGATTCAACCTACGTAGAGAGATTTTTTCCAGCTTTATCCAATTATTTCCCCTTTATTTTAACTGCCAAATCCTCCATATGATGTCACTTAAGCCGAGGTAAGAAAAATAGGAAATTGCACACTTCTGCTTTCACAGTGCATTTAAAAGGTTATTTAGTTTTATATACATTCAGAGGTGATATCTTTTAAACCGAAAAACAAACATTTTGGAAGGCTTTAATATCTATAATTGCACACTTCTATCATAAAACATTAAAAAAAACGAAACAAAAAACAACCTTTAGTTATAATTATATACATTTAGAACCAAGTTGCATATTACATACATATAAAAAAGACTCAATTCCTATATGCCGTTGTAAGGCCTTGGCGTCGAACCTCAGTCTGCTGTGATCTCACCACCTTGTATTTCTTCTGTATATCCTTATCTTCTGATCTTCTTAGAGCTGCAGAACTGAGGTATCATTTTGGTAGCGTCTGTAACCAGAGAAAGCATGACAAGTTAGGAAATTATATTTGTTATTTGTTCTCAATATATGCGTAATTAAATCTTTGTTTTATATTTTAAAAACGACTTATTAAAAAGTGTAAAAATGAAAAATATACCTGCTAGCAATGTTTCATGGATAAGGCCGCTACTGAACACTCAGAAGGAAGGGTATTGGGTTTGAACATTGTTGCTTCTCCACATGGTATAGCTATTATAATTCAAATTGAATGCGGTCTTCTTAAGATCACCTACCTCCAGAGAGTGCGAAACGAAAGTGATCAGGAGGCAAGTAAGAAAAAGAACGAGACAATTGAATGTCTAAAAAAATGATGTATTTTGTAATGCTTCAGTGTTAGATAAATACACTATATATATACAATTTTGATTTATACTCATGCCTGTATTGATGACTGACATTTGTTTAATGAGAAATTACAACAAATAAACGGCAATTTACATCTTAGTCCAAATCATTGGACATAATAAAGCCCCATCCTCATTTGTTCAAGTCTCTTAGCTAAAACGAAAATCGAAACTATCAAGAAAAGTGAACTGAGGGAGGTCCTAGGGCTAATCTAGGATTCAAATCCCAATTTTGTTGGCTCTCCTATGTAATTATCACAATAATACAGGGAGATCGACCTTCTAGGGATGTGAACCTGTTAGGATCATTGATTTATATTAGAAAATAAATCCATTTATAAAAATCATTATTTTAAAAGCACTATAACTAGTATTTAGATACAGTGAAAATGTGTAGCTAATAATTAAATACAACATAAAAGAAATGAGGTTGCTACCAGGAACCCAACTTGTTGAGTTAACCGTTGCATTTGGGTCAAGTAACCTTGCGTACATTCTTATTTTTAATGGATGTTATTGTTGAGTTAACCGGTGCATTAAGGTTAAGTTGTTTTTGTGTGCATTCAAATGTAACAAGATATGAAAACTGAAAAATCATCTGTTTTATCAAATTTCAAAGAGTTGATCCTCATTGCAATATGCTGTCAGAAAACTCACACATCATCCGTTTCATCAAATCTCAAAGAGTTAATCCTTATTGCAATATGCTGTCAGAAACTCAGACATCATCCGTTTCATCAAATCTCAAAGAGTTAATCCTCATTGCATTATGCAGTCAGAAAACTCACTCATCGTCCGTTTATCAAATCTCAAAGAGTTAATCCTCATTGCATTATGCTTTCAGAAAACTCACACATCGTCCGTTTTATCAAATCTCAAAGAGTTAATCCTCATTGCATTACGCCGTCAGAAAACTCACACATCATCCGTTTTATCAAATCTCAAAGAGTTAATCCTCATTGCATTATGCTGTCAGAAAACTCACACATCATCCGTTTTATCAAATCTCAAAGACTTAATTCTCATTGTATTATGCTGTCAGAAAACTCACACATCCGTTTTATCAAATCTCAAACAGTTAATCCTCATTGCATTATGTTGTCAGTAAACTCACACATCATCCGTTTTTTCAAATCTCAAAGAGTTAATCTTTATTGCATTATGCTGTCAGAAAACTCACACATCTTCCGTTTTACCAAATCTCAAAGAGTTAATCCTCATTGCATTATGCTGTCAGAAACTCACACATCATCCGTTTTATCAAATTTCAAAGAGTTAATCCTCATTGCATTATGCTGTCAGAAAACTCACACATCATACGTTTCATCAAATCTCAAAGAGTTAATCCTCATTGCATTATGCTGTCAGAAAACTCACACATCATTCGTTTTATCAAATCTCAAACAGTTAATCCTCATTGCAATATGCTGTCAGAAAACGACATCGTTTGTTTATCAAATCTCTTAAACGTTATTCAAAAAGCATTAAATTATTAATTAATTAGAACACACGTTGCGCCGTTGAGTCAATAATAAAGCAATCAATCATATTTAGTGCAATGAAAAATCACCACGTCAAAAGGCGACAAAGAAAATCTCTGTTTTTGATTGTGTCCATGTTTCATTTGAGTTATACATCTTGTTGAGGTAAGATTGTGTATGTTTTTCATAGCTAGTGAAATTTTGGGTGTACATCAATTTAAGCTTCGTAGTAGATGCAAAGTAAAGATAATTATTTTAAATCTAAATACGATTATCAGGAACTTGATTAAATACAATGATAACACCAGTATCATCATATCTCTAAAATATGTAACTGATTAGTTTATATTTAAATGACATTTAACCTGTATCATGTTAACATTTTAATAACATTGTTCTTGTTTTGCTTGTTCTCCTGAGAGAAAATTGTGTACATTCTTTAGTATGATGTGAGCTTGTTTAATCTATTGTCTCGCATCGGCATCATTGATAGGCAATGCATCATGCTATTTTATTTATTTTTGTAACTGATAGTTCTTCAACTCGTTTTGCGTCTTATTCTAGGCTATAGTAACGCACTTTTTGTCATAAGATAACTTGCATGATTTATACAGAACTAGTGGCTAAGTACCCGATCTTGACCGGGAAGGTTACAAAAAAGAAAGAAAACACGAACACGCTGATTTTTTAACCACCATGTACATCACGTCCTTCTCTCTCCGCTAAGCGCAAATATGCCCCCATCCGCTTTAAAAACAACCTGTATTACAATTTAATTTTTGTATCAGCTTTTGTTCACATTTAAGACGGAAAGAGAACTTTTTGTTCACTGAACGTGCGAATTAAGCGGTTCCGGAAGATTGTTCATCTTTGTTCATTATTCATGGCGCGTTTTTTTAAATAAAATATAGTAAAGACCAATTTTCACCAAATGCTTTACCACACATCTGATAATATCTACCAATATTTTGCTTAAGTTGCAGGTCGATTACGTCAAAACTGTGGCTTTAATTCTATTGAAAACACCCAAATAGATAAATAAATAAATAAATAAAAAAAGTAATAAATTAATACATAAATAAATAAATACATAAACAGATAAACAATCGTATTGTATATAGAAGTCAAATTGCCACTTTCAAAATCCCATGGGCAAATGTAGGGAAATTAGCTGTGACGACCAAATCTGGGTCTCATTAGGGGGCCGGAAAAGGGGTGCTTGCTCTTGGACCCAACAAAAAGCAGAGATATGAAAATAAGTTAATTATAGCCTATTTTGATCTCTCTGCTAACAGGCAGGAGATTTCAGATCTTACTCAATAGTAAATCATTAACTGACAAAACTAAGTCTGATCATTTGTCAACCATCACATCCAGTTTCTCAGTTTATAAAGTTTAAATTTGGCTTTCTGCACCAGTTTATCCTACTCAATCAGTGTCCAAAACAAAATAGACACGAGCATTGGATTTTTAAAAGAAATCAGTACTCACCAATGTTTGTTTGATGACTGAAATAAACCATTACTCACCAATGTTTGTTTGATGACTGAAATAAACCATTACTCACCAATGTTTGTTTGATGACTGAAATAAAGAAGTGTGTAAAGCTTTATTTGTGCATCGCCGTAAATGGTTCAGAAGCTTCAAAAAGTTGTAAACAAAATTTGATTCAGTCAATGAAATAGAAATGTCAGCGTTAAACAAATTGTTATTCTCGACACCAAGAATTGGTGTAGAGTATGTGACGGTGCCCGTTTGTCTGTCTGTGTACACGATAACTCATGATAAATATACCACTCATTGCTGTACAATCGTGTACGATGTTGTAAATCAACACAATGAAGACCCTTATTCGATTCGAGCAATATCTGTTTATAATTGACAGACATATGGAATATATTATATTTACCAAATAATGATAGAGAATACTTCACTTCTCAATCCCCCGTATCATGTTTCTTCTTTCGTAATCTAAAGGCGTTTAATACTGGTGCGGTGCGCACTATTCGCGCGGAACTGTGTAATGTGTTCCTTCGCGCAGCACACAATCTTTTCATGAATCGTTTAAAGCGTAATATCGATTGCAATCCAAGTGTTTGGGGGAATGAAAGGTTCCTCTTCACCCCCACATGACTCTACTTGATTTATATTTTAATGATCCTCATGGTTCATAGACACAAACAAATGTGATTGCCAAAAAATCAAGTTAAGGGAATTGACCACTAGGTCTGACCATTGTGTGTCTTTTTCTCCATCTACTAACCAATGCTTTGCTTGGAATGGGTTTCAATCCAAGTTCTTTGGCCAGTTCTTCTGCTTTTCCCTCCAATGTGCATTCCCTCCATCACTGTAGTATTGCTCTAGCTTGAGAAAACCAGGCTAACAAACCCTTGTCTACCTCCTTCATCCTACTTACTCTAACCCTTTTCCTCTTCGCTATGTGAGATTATGTTTAATTGTCTGAGTTTTTCAAATTTGTGACAACCCCTAGTTGCAACTAATACGTGAATAGCTATATTATAGAACCACAGTTTATTATAGATGCTTCTTTGTTTTAGCATACATGATCTCGCTACTTGCAATACTCATACGGGCCAAATCCTACGTGATTCTGCTTGTACAAAACTAAATTGCAATTACAACTACGAGGGACATTTTTTAACATCATTGTACGTTGAACATTCAACATATGGCCATACATTACAACGTTTAAATTAACAAATTAATAAAGTGCAGTGACTAGATGTAATATAACTACTCATCATAGAGCAGCTGTTGTAATTTTGCATACAAATAAGTTATGATAAAACAATGTATTGAAAGACAACATTTGGCATATATCCAAATTAACATTTAAATAAGATTTGCTCAGTATCTCAAAAAAATAACTTATCAATTGATACAAATTTCAATTCTATAAAATGTGGCAGTCATCCAGATCAAGATGTATCAAATAAGCTAGTTGCACATGTTTATTTATACTGCGACAGTAAACGATTACCTTGGTTGTGTTAGCAATAATAATATGATTTATCTATCTGGATTGGGTTTTGAGACACGGTTGTTTAAAGAAATTATTCCATATTCTAAATAGGGTCAAATTCGGAAACTAGAGTATTCTTTAATCCACTGCGTAAACCAATTGCTTTCTGGGAAATGTTGGCGACCAGGGTAAGGTTAGAACCCCTTTGTTACAGATTTGGACACTGAGATTTGTGGCTATGTAGGAAAATATGCTGGGTTTTTAAACCAGAAACAGACTAAATATTTCTTAAATGGACTTCTACTGCTAATATTTATTGATATAAGTGTGTAAATAACTGGTATATAATACATACTTTTTTTAAACCCCAGCTTCCAACAAGCTTCCTGGGTTAAAGGAGGTTATAGACTTGTGCCCTCTCATTGCAACGCTCGTCAATCTGTAATAGCCTAAAGTGGCCAACTGATCTGACATTAAATTGACCATAGAAAAACATTTGAATTCCTCAGGGTGGCTGAGTAGGTCATCAGATACGTCCCATAAGATACGTTTTATAAATTGTCAAGGCGAAAAAAAATTGTTAATATCAGTATTGATTTAATGTGGCCTTTAAATAATACAAAAAAACTAGAAGACACTGGTAGCACAGCCCAAGACCTTTAAATGACACATACTAGTATACAATGGTGTTACAGCCCAAAGGGCATGAAGTCAAGTGGAAGTATCATAACATTGTCATACTTTAATCACTAGTGATGACATTTACTTGTCTAAATACCACCATGACGTCAAATCTTTAGCGAAATTGTATAGTCAAACTTGAATCCCAAAACCTGCGTTTCTATTTCTGAGCCATTTTACATACTGGCAGGATGATTATAATTGGATATTGAAATGTTTTTAGAGAATTTTAGTTAAAATAATGGTCTTTAAGATATCATTCTGTCATTGTTGAGCAAACTACCCCCTTAAATGAATTAAATCACTTTCGATAGTTTTTTTAGCCGATTCTATAAGTCTAAACATATATTTTCGATAGAAATAGACTCAACATTCAAATGTCAAGTTGAGCACTATTCTATTCCGTAGGATCGCCTCCTCACCAGTAGATTTCTCAAATTTGGCTTTAAAAAAGCCGCGTTGGCAAACTGAATTTTACTACAATAAAAAAGAGGCTCTCTTCGGAGATACTAACATTCTAGTTGGGTCAGAATCCTGGGTTCCGTGAGTTTTAACAAAAATGAGCCGCTCGGCCGCTCTGAAAAAATCGGCATTTTTTGCTAGAGATCAAAATCGAGGTCAATTTTCGTGAAAAAATTAAGGTTTCTAAACCGTTCACAAATGTACACTACTTAAAGAACGAAATGTGTTTGTCAACACTTTTTACATATGCATGCCAAATCAAAAACTTGAAAATGAAGAGAGTTATTGCCCTTTCATAATTTTGTTTTTAATGCTTTATTTCATAGAAAATCAAGTAAAAGCACAACCTTACCCCCGAATCATTATCAATAACCTCAAAAATATGCAAAAGAGAGAACAATCCAACTAAAAGTTTACGAACTACTGGGTGCAAAACCTAAAGAAGAACCCCCGCAAAACAACGATGAAAGATGGCAGTACATTATAGATGTATGTGTAGAGGGCTGAACAGAAGTACTAGGAGAGACAAAAGGTAACAAAAGGGTAACTGAAGATAAGGGGATTCATCAGAGAGAAGACAATACATAAGAAGGCAGATTACTAAGAGCTCATTCATCGAACGAAGGAAAGAACTACGACAAGAAATAATCAAAATAAAGAAGGAAATTGATCAGAGGCTGAAAGAACAGGAAGAACATCAACTGGACGAAAAAATGGAACATCTCGAAAACATCAAGACAACAACACTAAATGCCACTACGTCATGAGAAGTATAAGCTCTAACAACACACCAAAAGTACACATTCTAGTCAAATATACAAATGGAAATGTGTCTGGTTCAACTAAAGAAAAAAGAAAAGTAATTGAAGAATGTTTCAAAAAGACATTGGCACCACAGGAACTCGAAAAATAATTCCTTTCTGTGTCCCCTCCCCCCTGCGGAATGTCAACCAAATTCAAAGGTGAGTAAATCTAGAAGATAGCAAAAAAACTCAACTCCGACAAAGCCGCCGGCGCAGATAAACGTAATACAGAATTCATTAGATATGCGCCTCAATCAATCCTAGATAAAATAGCTGAAATATACAACATCATTGCATCCACCGGAGATACTAAAAAAGCGCAAGTACATGGCCTCCTATGCCCTCTGCAGAAACCTGGCAAAAAGAAAGAGAACCTCAATCATCCTCCCTATCATCCTTTGTAAAATATTTACACTTGCTCTCCTGGACAAAATATGGGACCGCCTCGAACAAGTCATACCACAAGCGGCCTAGCAAAAAAGCCGGGGTACAACAGAGCAGGTACTAGCACTGACGATTCTCATAGAAAAGGCCATCACGTCCTGTGACTATGACATATATATTTATATATCCTCCTTTAAGACATGTCAAAAGCTTTTGACACGGTCAACAGAAGAACTACAGAAGGTCCTCCTTCCTGAAGAACTTCACTTCCTTAGTGTAATCATCAATCGTCAACTCATCACAATATTCCTTGATTGCGAGACCGGTGAAGGCTTCAACACATACGTTGGAATTTGCCAAGGCGACTGCCTATCAGCAGTCCTCTTCATCTTCTATTTAGCCTGCGCTCTCCGAAAAGACAGTGAAGAGCTAGTTCTACGAAATATGAAAACCTACATAGACATCTTCTATGTCGATGACCTCACGTATGCCACAAACTCGAAAGAACATGGTGTAGCATAGAATCATCAACCCCATTTCGACTTGAAAAGTACAGCCTCAAATCCAATAAGGACAAAACGGAAGAAGTAGAAGCCCCGGACAAGCGTCCCCATTCAGCACCTCCACCTCCGCCACTAAAGGATCTAGGGGTCAACATCCTATGATAACCACTACACTGGCTCTTACACCCCCTGACCAATCTTCCTGTATAACTCAGAGACCTGGACCCTTACAGCTTCGATGGAAAAATAAGCATAAATGTGTTCCACCGAAGGTTCCTGCGCATTTCGCTAAACTATCACAACCCTAAAAAATCCCCTATGAAGATCTGTACTACCTTACTAAGGAAAGGCCACTGAGCTCAAAAATAAAAAAATGAAGTTAAGTCTGTTTGGACATATACTCAGACTACAAAAGGAAACCCCAGTAAGAAGAGCTCTCCAATATTTCTTCACACCACACAAGCGCCTTGTAGGAAGACCACCCCACACCTGGATAGTGTTGAAGTTGTCTTTTATGAGTTGGATCGATTCAGTTGTCGAACGATCACCCGTTTTATAGTACTACAAATCAGCAGTAGTCAAGCAACGGAATGATGAACTATGAGTGGTCTCCCCTCCGTTTAGAACTTAAAAGGCGTGGTGGTTGAAACAGATAAGGTGACGACGACCGTGTGGCCGGCGGCAAACTTTGAAGTTTTCAGTCACTGGCTTTACGAATGTTCTTAATTCTTTGCTGTCTAATGCGCCCATAAATGACTTGGCCTATGAACATGAATTATTAATAGGCGACTTGGTCTATGAACAGGAATGCTATATTTAGCTTTTGGGAAAAACCCACGAATTTAACAAAGAATAGATACCATAACTTTCCATAATATAATACAGGTATCTGTGGTAGATTGGTTTAGTCTACGGCTCCCATTGTGACACAAAGGTCTGTAGGTTTGTATTACAATGGTTTGCCCGCCATCACCACAGACTCTCGAATGTACTGCATTTTGGACAACCCAGCAGAATGGTTGGAAATGTACGTTCCCGGGCATAAAATCTATGCTGGAATGGGTTAATATTTGTTTTTAAATATAAGGTTAATCACAAAATGAATAGAATTTTCGAAATCAGCACGTCAAAATTAGTCAACCGGTCGAAAGTCATTAAGTTTAAAGCATCAAAAGAAATTTGAATATATTTGTTCATTCGCCAAATCAACGTGCTATGCATAACATTGTAAAGAAATGAACGGAACGTGTACCGATTATACTGTCAGTGACTCGGTCTAACTAATACAGAAAATGAATGTTTAAAATCAAATTCAAATATTTAAAAAAAATTATATCTGCTTGCTCCTTTCTTTCTTTTGGTTGATTCTCTCGATGTAAATCTTGTTGAGAAACACTATCATGTCAACATTGCATGCCTTGATATTTGCCCTAGTTGTTGATACCAGTTCCCCTGTCTTTGAAAAAACTCTTTAACTTGGAACAGATTTGCCTGGGATGCACAATATCTTCCTAGTTATCTTTGCCAATCTCGGGACAATAGCTTTTTGCATCTTCCACCCAATCAAGGCATTTCTTTGTCTCTTAATTATTTGGTCTTGAGATAGGTTATTACTTCTGACTCTGCCGCAGAAAAGGGGGTGTCTTCATCTTCTTCTACTGAGTCATAGTCCTCCCAGATTAAACCTTTTGTCTTTGCACAGGAACATTCCATTTTTTGCAATACCAACAACTTGGTCCATTCTATCGGACCTCACCTCGACTTCTGATATACACACTTAATATGGCTGCCTGGGATTGGTTTGAATCAGAAAATCCCCGTTCCTCGATCGATAAGAATTTCGACTTTTCCCGAAGCGATGATTTCCGAAGAATGATGCTAGGCCAGACAAGTGACTTCCATTTATTAAGTATACATTATCTATGTACAGTGTAACAAATAAAAACTAATTTTGAATAGGTTTTGTACGAAAAATTGAAAATATCGTTTTTTACTTCTACTCAGTATTTACTATTTTTTTAGTAGAGTATTGGCTTTCTTGAGTAAATACTGAGTAGAGTAGCGGACTGAGTTACCCCGAGTAGAGTATCGGCTGAGTATCGCCGAGTAGTATTTCCGCTACTTTGGCCGGAATACTTCCGATCACTGGTACCAATAGGTCTTGCTTGATTCAACGACTCACTCTCATATATATCAGTCCTGTGCTTCTCTTTCACATGACGCATAATGTTTGTGGTTGATGCATTTTTATATGAAAGATTACAACTACACAAGTTACAAATAGCGCTAGTCTTTTCATTATTCAGGGTAAAAAACATCCAACACAGGCTTGGCATGATGGCAAAATAACAAATACTTTAACAAATGAGTATGGTGGCAACACAATTATCAATACAACTAAACAATGTACGCTAAACAACTAATTTGCTTCAGATTAACAGAACAAAAATTCTACACAAAAATCAAAGGCAATCAAAGTGAACTTTTACAATGGACAATCGAAGCAGTATCAACAAGTGAAAGGAAATAATTACAACCTGATATTTATTATTGCAACTTATTTGCTTCAAATTAACAAAACAAAAAGTCATTACAAAGTAAAGAGGTTCTCCGAGTGAACTATTATATAGACGATCAAAGCAATGTTAACAAGAAGAATAAAGAGAAAAGAAAGACCGTATAAGTTACACATTACACCCTTGAATCATGAATGCAAGCGGTCTTATTTATTCAAAATTGTATGGATACTGAAATAGAATGTTCCCGAGACAATAAAAACACATCTGGAGCCTTGACCGAATTAAAATTGTTAACCCGTGTCTGTCTACTACAATACTACGCTTTATGAATTATCGACCGCTAGTCAAGTGTCAAGGCCGGTAGTGAATGGTAAACGAGGGTTATGCCGTTGCTGCGTGTAATCACTTGAAATTGGCTCACCTGTTATGATCATTTCGATGGCATTGATTTTTACCAATCGTTCTCAGTTGATCTTAGTGACGAGTGAATGTAAAAGATTATCGGTGTGACTAGACGTCGAATTATTCAAAACGAGTGATCATTTCTGACAACCACATCGATTGAGCCATTATGAGCGTTGGATCGAACTATTCATTTGATTCTGAATTGATTTGACTTCAACTCTAGTGGATGCATGGGCGTAGGCAGGATTTTTTCCAGGGGGTGCAACATTTTGAAAAAAATATCGAGCAATGTTAGCTCCAATCCGCGTTCCCGAGCCCGTTATGTTTATAATTGGTTAAAAATGGTGCAAATTTAGAGCATTTTGTATCTCAAATGGGGGGACTTTCCCCTATCTCCTCCCTAGCTACGCG
>JAUUEB010299683.1:0-12894 GCA_032362205.1 Clione limacina
GATTTATTAGTCTGTTTTTGTCAAGCTATGGCAATGCATGCAGAGATCAGAGGATATACATTGGAGGAAAGAGCGAAGTAACTGGCAAATTTCAACATGTTCCCCTGATTTTGGAGTTTTTATAAAAACAAACTCAGTTATAATGAACATTTCTTTGTTTCCCAAGCAATTCGTTATAAGTGAATTCTCCTGTACAACAAAACCCATTGCAAGAGAATTCTCAAAAGCAGAAATAGGTTATTTCCTACAATAAAGAGCTTATTGTTAAAAGAAAAGGTTAAACTTTAGGAAATAAAGGTTGTAAGAGGTCGCAAATAACGCTATCAAGCTGAGGGGATTTGTAATAGTTGTTGAGGGGATTATCTTTTTTAGAAGGTAAGCCACCAAGAGATCTTTTACGTTTGAAACTTACACACTGTATCTTTGTTTTATTTTCCATCTCTGATAGGAATTGGTGCAAGATTCTACTTCTACTTGAGGGTACATGCCTATATTAATGAAATCTATTTCGCATTTGTGGTGAGCATCCTCACCACGTACCATTGTCCCATTTCAAGGATCAACCCACAACTTTTCAGACCACCAGATCTCTAGTCCGGCATTTTAATCATACAGCCTCGTCAGATTAGTAAAATATCCCTTTTCTGCAAGTTGAGGGTCAGTTGTGAAAAATATCTATCGGAATTCCCAACAACAAATTATAAGCTACAAGCTACATAAAACCACTGCTTTATTTTCATCCTTAATCTTTAGTCCAGTGTGTTTGTATGTGAGACTCAAAGGGAGACTGAAAAAAACAAATTGAGTATGAGAAAACACAATCACACAAAACAAGATCTAAACATGTGACAGTCCTAGGAAACTTTTAGAGCAGGGAACTCAGTGAACACATTCACAGTTGAATTTACTCTTTCTAAATAACAAACTTTTCTTGGCTGTCCGTAGACACTGAAAATCCTTCAAAATGAAAGCACTTTAGAATCTCTGATTGACTGATTCTTGCGCTAGTTAAGATCCACATAGATTCATCTAATGATTTCAATAAAACAGCGAGCGCATATAACAAATAATACCTTCCCGTGCTCGCTCTTTTTCTTCCTGCTGGCGCTGTTCCTCTTTTTCTCTTAAGATTTTCATTTGTTGTCTCTTTTCCTCTTCACTGATGCCATGCTTTTTTTCATCTACTACTTCTGCCTCTCGATTTAGACGTTCCTGAAATCAAGATTCAATAAAGACTATTTGAGGGATATATCTTAATTGTTGGTAAGATTAATTTATGTAGCAATTTCTATACTAATCATCTTTGGTGGATAATTCAATCTGTATATTTGTATGTTATTTGATTTGTTTGTTTGCTTTTTTAATTAGACAGCTAACAAGTCGGACAAAATTAACTTGGTTTACAGGAAACCAATATGACTGATGTTGTGTTAGCCACTGCTTTACACACTCAATGATTTAATGTTTGGATTTTTCCGGGTTCAAATAGGAGAATACCTTCTGAAGCCTGAAGCCAGATGGATAGCTACCACCCTCTAGAAATATCAACATGTTCAAACATGAGAGTGTAAAGCATTTATAGTGGACAAAATAAACAAACAAACAAATTTATATTGCTAGATTGAAGTTGAAAACAAGTATACCACAATACAAGCACAATGAAGCCATAAATAGTATAGTTTACTTAGAGGGTCATAGCAGAGCCTTACTGGGTACAGGGTCACACTTGATAGACATTATTTTTGTACACTCTATCACACTGTGAGAAGTACATCTAGGTGTATCGCGTGACAAAAGAGAGGCGACGACAAGTGATGAGATAATGTTGTGAATCCCTAGACCCGAGACTGACTTTGACTACTGTTCTGAGTATGAGAAAACACAATCACACAAAACAAGATCTAAACATGTGACAGTCCTAGGAAACTTTTAGAGCAGGGAACTCAAGTTTGCGAGTAGCGGACAGTCTGCTTTTCAAAACCCAAGCACTAAGTCAGACATAATAATGAGCATCACTTGACTGTAAATTACCTGTTCTTCTTCTTCCATTTTCTTTAGCTCTAGACGATAGGAGAATCTTCTTGGTCTCATTTCCCTTTCTCTCTTTTCTCTGGCTCGTTCCTGGAAATATGAGCAAAAGCAATATTTTTATGTCTTTAATATTAGATTATCAAATTCTGTCATGCAAAAATTAATAATTGAATTTTTTTTTTAAAACAAACAAAAAAACATTTTCCTGTTAAAATCAGAGAAAACTTTTACTCTTTAATAATAAAAGAGAACATCTATATGTTTCATAACATTTCTTTTTCTTGTACACAGTACTTTCTTCAAATAATTAAACGTAAGAGAAAAAAGGAAAGTACCAGGTATCAAAAACAGAGTGTCCCTCAAACAAATGTTAATAACCTTGCAGGTTTTGCACCTATTAGAGGGCTTCAAGAGGGGACTACCTTGGGAGCTGCTCTACGCAGATGATCTCCCCCTGATGGCAGATGATCTCCCGCTGATGGCAGAAAACCTCAAAGACTTGGAGGCCAAGTTCAGTGCTTGGAAGCAGGGGATGGAGGTAAAAGGTCTCAGGGTCAACATAAAGAAGGCCAAGGTAATGGTGTCCCGCCGTGAGACAAAGCCCCAAAACAAGACTGGAAGGTGGCCATGGGGTGTTTGCCTACAAGGCGTAGGTAGCAACTCTATTAACTGCACAGAATCCACAGAAAATGTAATGAAATACGAAGCAGGGTCTCAGCAGCCAGAAATTTTATCTGCAATAGATGCAGTGGTAATACCCCAAAAGAGCTCACCCTGAACTGTAAGTCGTTGACAAATTTTGTTAGCTGGGAGGGAGACCTGCTGGTGGCGGCGCACAGTCCAGTTCAATTACAAGAGTGAAATGTGCTTGGGGTAAATTCAGAGGCCTCCTACCACTACTGACATCAAAGGCCCTCCCAACAAAAGTAAAGGGAGACTTGTACACGGAATGTGTACAGACAGTCATGGTCTACGGCTGTGAGACCTGGCCTGCCAAGCTTGAGGACGGGCAGAGACTTCACAGAAACGAAATGACAATGATCCGCTGGATGTGCCGTGCCACACTAAAAGACAGAGACTCCTGCGACCTTCTGAGAAAAAGGCTCGGAGTCACATCAATTGTGGACCTGATACGCCGCAGTCTACGACTACGCTGGTTTATATATATATCAAAAACTAAAAAAGGGAAATCAGCTGTGAAAACTGCTCTGTCAGAGTTGAATGAAAAGTATGTAATTTCCTTGTTGTTGTTTTTATTTACATTATGCAATTCCTTATTAATCATCCCACTTCCTGTCAACTTTGGTGCTAATAGGTACAAAATCAGCAAAGTTATAAACATTTGTTTGAGGGACACTCTTTATTTGACACCTGGTATCGTTTTGCAGTTTTTAATTATGGAAAGGAGAGTTTTCAGTCTTACTTTTAATTAAGATCACCTTTGATACTTTAATGTTTAGGCTAGGATTTGATTTAATTCATTGCCAAATACGAAAAACAATAAAAAGCATGAAGTGAAAAAGATGTTAGCAATAATCTAATCCCACATAAAAATTTGGTATTTGTCATCATTATATACCTACTGTCAGAATCTTTTGGTCTTTGAAATAAATCTAAATATTTGTTAATTTATTGTACACTGTCAAATAATATCTATCTGTATTGTGAAGACACTATTTTAACTAATGTTATTACATTGGCACTATTCAAAATGATATTTCTCATCTATTATAAGATGTCCTTGGAATGCTAAACATCACAAGCAATGTACTTCACTGTTCGTCAAAGAAAAGTATTTGAGCACATCTGGAGTCATCTCTTGTACAAGCTACTTGAGTTATTTCTCAAGAGCTTTTAGATTTTCAAAAAAATGTCGCCCAGAATTTTATAAATCATCTATAAATACAAAAGCTTTTATATCGTCAAAATGTCATATTCAAATGTTTTAATTTGAAATTGCTGCAACCTTCAGATAATTCAGCAATCAGAGCAGAAAATTGACAATATAACAGATACTTTAATTAATGGATAAATAATAATAATTAATTAGAACTAAGACAATGATAATTTGAACTCACCCTATCTTCTGTGATGACAGGAATCTCTGGCAAGAAGTCATTCTTGATGATACGATAAAGTTCCTTTTCCTTGAATACCTTTGTCGCCTTCAACTGCTCACAAAGCTGAGTCCAGTCCTCCACATTGTCACATACAAGCTGCCATCTACTCAACCCTCTATCGAATCCTTGATTGTCTGCATACAAAGGAATCTCTTTGATATCTTTACTGTCCATGAATTTTTTCTCATAAAGACTTTCATCTTCCTCAGCCTTTTTAATATCTTCTTTTTTGATATTTTCTTTTTCAAGAATTTGAGCTTCATTAGGCTTTTCCTCAATGCTACATTCTTCTTTTAACTCCTCCTTTTGCATTTCTTTAGTTGTTTCTTCTGATTCAATTTCTTTTGGTTGATAATTCACTTCAGAACCAACATCTACTGATTCTGAACCAACTACCTCCGATTCTGAACCAACTACCTTTGATTCTGAACCAATTACTTTTGATTCTGAATTTACTTCCTCTGATTTTGATCCAACTACATCTGATTTTGGACTAACTGCTTCTGGTAAACCAACTACCTCTGATTTTGATTCAACTACCTCTGATTCGGAACTAACTGCTTCTGGTGAACCAACTACCTCTGATTTTGATCCAACTACCTCTGATTCGGAACTAACTGCTTCTGGTGAGCCCACTACCTCTGATATTGATGCAGCTACCTCTGATTCTGAACTAACTGCTTCTGGTGAACCAACTACCTCTGATTTTGATCCAGCTACCTCTGATTCTAAACTAACTGATTCTGTTGTACCAACTACCTCTGATACTGATCCAACTGCCTCTGGTTTTGATCCAACTACCTCTGACATTGAAGTAACTACTTCTGGTGAAGCAACTACCTCTGATTTTGATCCAGCTACCTCTGATTCTAAACTAACTGCTTCTGGTGAACCAACTACCTCTGGTATTGATCCAACTGCCTCTGTAATTGATCCAACTGCCTCTGTTATTGAACTAACTACTTCTGGTAAACCAACAACTTCTGATTCTTTCATGGTCATGGTTTCAACGTTACTAGTTATTTTTGAATCAGCTTGGTCACAAAGTTTATCATTTTCTTTTGATTCTTCTATAGCTGTTTGTTCTGACTGTTTCATTGAGACATCTTTTCCTTCCTGCTTCTCTAGTTCACTGTGACTCTCCCCATCAACATGAGAAACAGATACATCAACTTTCTCTTTTGAACAGGGAATGGTTTTTAATTTATGACCAAGCCCATCATTACACAAAATGCTGCTGGGAATCTCTTGGGCATCAATGTTTTCTGAAAACTCAACTAGCTTTTGCTCATTTGGTGAGATTAAATCTTTTCTCTGGTCAACAGTGGAAGACTGATTTGAAGCAAATGTTAGCTCATCTTCTTGCTGCTTTAGTTTGTCTTTTATTATACACTGAGCAATATCTTGGGAAACCAAATTATTTGGAATTTGTTCATCTATGCCATTGGGCAAAATCAAATCTCCTTCTAAACTTTCAATTGACAAATCTTCAGATTGTTGTCCACTTGCATCTTTAAAACTCATCTTAGTTTCCTCTTTTTTAACATCCAAACTGGCTGATTCCACTATGCTACCACCAGTATTACAGTGTTGTTGGGTTGTCTGTATTTCCAATTCATCATTTTCCTCTGGAACCAAATTGCTTTTCACCTGTTTGTCATTTATGGTTTCATTGAATTTGCTGTCAAATAAATTAACTGTGTCTCTTACAAGTTGTTCAACAGTGACTGCAACATCCTGTTTTTCTTTTTCATCAAATCCAGAACCATGATTTGTTTCAACCTCCATCTCTTCTTCTAAAGAATTAAAATTAGGATGTTCATTTTCCTCAACTAATGTTCTTTCAACTGTTACCATTTCTATTTTATCATGTTTCTCAGAATTCACATATTCTTTTGTCTTATCTGACATATCTCCTTGAGAATCTTCAGTGACTGTTTCCTTGATTTCAATCCTTTTATCAGAACTCTCTTCAGCTGTTGTTATGCACTCTCTCTTAGCAAGTGAAGGATGAAGTGATTCTTCATTTGAATCATCATCAACTTCCATGGTCATATCACTTTCTGAATTGTTTGCAGGTTGAATATCAACAACCATATCTTCATGAATCCTTTCTTGTTCTCTGGTTAACGGTGTTGTAAGTGAACTAGTGATGTTCACATCCATCCCTTTGTTGCTGTCATTGCAAGTTGATGTTAAAATCTTTGATGTTGAATTATCTTCATTCACCAAAGAGGAAGAGTCTGATGTTGTAGCCTGACTTACTTCCCCTTGAGAAAGACAGTTGTACACATTAGATGATTCATCAACTGATTTATAGACTTGGTCTTCTTTGTCTCCCAATATAACACCTTTGACTTCTTTTGATATTGCACGCTCATCAGATTCCTCCACATTTTTCATTATATCTATTGGCAAAAATTCGGCACATTTCTTTTCTGAATTCACTTCAACCACACTGATTATTGTATCTGAATCGGATGAATTTATAGCTACCTCTGCAACCTTCACCACATCATTTTTCATCGATACACTTTGATCAGAAGTCTTTGGGAGGCCATCAGACTCAGTCTCAAATGTGGAGGTAGCTTCTGTGGAAGACCCAATATTTGACATATCAGTGGATGGAACATGTAATTCTTCTGTTGTTATATCTTTATCAGATTTTGTTGTTGATGCTGCATTTACTGAAATTGATTTCTCTTTAACGCAACTCAATTCTCGAGCTGATTTGGACTTCACAGAAATACTTTCTGTCAACTTTTTCGGGGCAACATCCCACAATGCATGCCAGTTTTTGTCTTTTTTGGGAACACGTGAAGAGCTGATAGTGCTTTCTTTTGTTTCATTAGTCTTATCATATGAATTAGAATCATTGGAATTACTGTTGACCTTACCCACATTTGTTGCATTGTAGCCTTCATCAATACTATTCACAGCCACCACGTCAGATAAAGTAGACTGACCTTCAGTAGACAGAACATTGTTCTGTAAAGGCGAATCACTCTCTGCTTTCTGATCTTCCTTTCCTTCTTCCCTCTTTGTTTCTGATTTGTCTTGAACACTATTTAAGCTTTCAATTGTGATCTTCTCAGACTTATTAGAAGGAGTCTTTACTTCCTCACTTCTTAGTGAAGTTTCTTTGCTAGCAGAAGGAGTCTTGACTTCCTCACTTCTTACTGAAGTTTCTTTGCTAGCAGAAGGAGTCTTTACTTCCTTACTTATTAGTGAAGTTTCATTGCTAGCAGAAGGAGTCTTTACTTCCTTACTTATTAGTGAAGTTTCATTGCTAGCAGAAGAAGTCTTTACTTCCTTACTTATTAGTGAAGTTTCATTGCTAGCAGAAGAAGTATTTACTTCCTCATTCCTTAATGCAGTTTCATTGCTAGCAGAAGGAGTTTTTACTTCCTCACTTCTTGATGCAGTTTCATTGCTAGCAGAAGGAGTTTTTACTTCCTCACTTCTTGATGCAGTTTCATTGCTAGGTTTCTGATTGCATACATCCTCTTTAACTTCCTTTCTTACAGTCAGTGAATTCTGAGAACCATTAGTGTTAGAGCAGTGGACCACATTGTCATCTTTCTCTTGTTGCTTGGTGTTATCTATTCCAATGGCTCCATCAACCTCATCAACATTTATCTCTTTCCTATCTGAGTCCACACTTGTAGCATTAACCTTTGTTATATCTTCAGTGCTACTAGTACACTCTTGTGAACTTGCATATGACACTTCCTTAATTACAGCACCTTTTACTTGTTCATCCTGAGAGGCTTCCAAAGAGTCCTGAGATGAAGGATTATGTTTAGCTCCCTTCTGTAAAATAGCTACAGAACTGTCACCTTTTAGAACAACTGAATCACTAGCACAGACCAGGTCAATACCAGAGTCAGTGGCAGGGATTGTATCAACTTCTACTGAGCTGTTTTCTGACATGCACGCTTTAACTGAATCTTTATTCACATCTGTGCAAACATCTTCTTTTTCAGAGCTAGAATTGGTATTTTTAGGTGGAACCCTCCATTCTCCTTCATCAAAATCAATGTCTAGAGTTGCCCCTGTTTTATCTTGTTTAACATTCTTTTCCTTAGCATCCTCACTTGAGACATCCATCATCTCATTCTTATCTTTATCATCTGATTCATTCATATCAACATCTTCAAGGTCAATGATATGCGAGCCATCTTCTTCATCATCATCCTCCTCTTCGCTTTCATTCAAAACATCTTTCCTTTGTTTACATTCATCAACACTATTTACTGTGTCAATGTCATCTTTTTGACAATGTTCATTCTGCTCTGTAATGTTAGTTGACAACTGCAAATTATTTTGTGATTTTTCTTCCGATTTGTGGTCAGACTTCTGAGCAGTATGTTGTGCTGACTGATTATGTACATCCTTATTAATCTGTGCAGTGCAAGTCTCTGAAGATATTTCTTTGTTGACATCCGATTTACCTGGCTGTTTTTCTGGTGATATTCTTATTCCATCTTGACCTGAGGTAACATGTTCTTTTGATGAGCTTTTCTCCTTTAAGACAACCTCATTGTTAGTATTACACAGTTTGTCTTCAGAACTTGTGGCAATACTAACATCTTTTTCTTCAGATGTTGGTTTGTCTTGTATGTCATTCATACCGTTGACAGCAGACAGCCTTTTATCTTCTAAACTTGAGTCAATACTGCTTACTTCCTGATTATTGTCAGAAACCTTGACATCAGTAACAATATCTTCAGAGTTTTTGAGAGTTATTTCAACTTTGTCCTTGACCACATCTAAAACACTGTCTTTAAAATCATCTACAACAATGTCCTTAACTTTGTCTACGACACTGTCCTTCACCTCATCTACTACAATGTCCAGGACTTCATCTTTTTCTAACAACTTCCCTTCAATTTGTTTTTTGGATTCTTTGATTTTTTCAATCACAGACTCAACATTGCCTGATGTTGCTTGTCTAAGTGGTCCACCAGAAACTTTTTTCATTGCATTTGAAACAACCTCTTTAATAATGTCACTGAAAGCAGATTTCTTTTCTTTACCCTTGGGTTTTAATTCAACATCTTTTGACTCAATCTTTCCTTCATCTTGACCTACTGTTGAGCTCTCTACTGAGCCATCAACACTCTCCTGACTGACGTCTGCAGAAGGCTGAGGATTGTCTTTGTCTGTGTTTTGTCGACGCTGTGGGGTAGACTTTCTTCTCGAGCTTCCTTTCTTCTCCATTAAAAACGCATCAGAAGACTCAACCTGAAGATCACCATTAAGCTCTGGTAAACCATTAACATACCGACCACTTTCTTCATCCTGGTAATCATCACATAAGTCTCTCATAGGAATTGAACTGTCAGTAGCTACTTCAGGTCCAATGTTTTCAGAGGCATCAGGAGTGTTTGTGCGAGACAAATTTAGCTGATTTTGAAAACCATCAATAGCCAGTCTTTTCAATTCTGGCCTACTCATTGATGGATCAAAAACAGCGTCTTTCTCATCTTCTTCCTCAACAGCACGTCCTCGTCTTGAACGCCTTGTTGGAGCAGGAGTGTCAGGAGTACCAACACTTTCTTTTTTCTTGGATCTTTTTCTTTTTGATTCTCTGGGGAAAAAATAAGATTATAGTGTCAGTTAGGAATATTGAGAACATGTACACATTTTCTTTTAGTTTTGTAAAATCATTGAGAGGATTCATAAGCATTGCTCGATGCAGCATTCTAAAGTAAACTACCCCTATATCATGGTAAAATTTGAAAACACAGTTAATCTTCTACATGTATTTCAGAATATAGGTTTGCAATGTGACCTATAGCTCATTTAGCTCAGAAGCAATAGTTATTGGGTTTAAGTGGCACTTTTAAAATACTTAAGGGTTTTCATCATAGGACGTCGGCACCGGTAAGGGCATGCGGCCATAAAAAGCACTGCTGCTTTTAACCCAAAAATCAATGATGATGATAGAGCTAGCAGATTGGTCTTGAATATTGTCTTATCTTAACTTTTAGAGTTCACCTGTTAATGTGCATCTATTTGACTGCATTTGTAGGAATGTATTTCTATTTAGGTGTATCTGTTAGTGTGATTTGTGTGTATATCTAAGCTCATTTGTTTGCGCTTATTTATTTTAAGTTTGTACCCCTAGATGTAATTATTTTTCAAACAACCCTTTTGCCTTTTGTACTCAATATTTATCTCCAATAATTAAATCTAGCACATGACCGGATTCTGTCCATGCATTGACAGTTTTTCCCTCTATGACACCTAATCAAGTCACACAAATAAATAATGTGTAGAAGATGGTCAATCTGACATTTCAGTAGACAGTTTTCTCCTACTACTAAAAAGGATCAGTGCCTTTTCCCCAAGGTCCACTGAGTATTGAGTTCATCTGTCGGTCAACATGTTAGACAGTGGTAGACAAAATTATTGTTTTTTTTCTTAAAACATCGGGTGAATGGACTCAGTTGACCTTACCGATTAAGTATGCGTCACAGACAAGAGAGAGGAGAGGGGTATATTTCTTTCAATTATCTGATGTGCCTTATAACAAATACAAGGTCATAACAGAATTGAGGGAATTATATCCTATCTTCCTATTTCTCAACACTCTTCCAAGGGGTAATGTGCAAAAGAAAACTGAAAAGCGGGTGATTAATTGGTTCCCAGTCACCCGAAATATAATAATTGTTTACCTTCGTAAAGTCAAAACCAAATTTCCCCGTTCGCGGGTCTTAAGCAGGCAGACACTATAACGGTAGATTCTGAAACAATAAAGTATTTCAATGGAGCAAAAGGTGTTTTACTTACCAGTGTATGTAAATTACTGTCATAACTGAATGAAGGGAATTCTTTCTTGCCTTCCCCTTTTAAGATGAGGATTTTTCTTTCTTAATGACTTAGTCTTTTGAGTTATGGGATCGGCTGTCAAGCTAATTCTAATTTTAACTTGAGACAAGAATTGACAGCGGCCTCAGTTGATGACATAAGCTGTGACAATGACGACCAAGCTCTACGGCAGGCATGGTTAACATGATGTGTTCAAAGTGGGCTGTAAAGCCAATTTTCAAGGGAATTGGAGTTGCATGTCTTATGGTGGGGGCTCTGGCTCTAGCCTTTTTTTAAAAAGTCTGCTTTGGCTCCAGCTCAAACTGTGGCACAGGGACTTAAGACAATTAAACCTATTTTTAAAAATATGAACTAAATGACATGTAGAAAATAAATTTCAAAATTCTCATTTTGGTACAAATTAATGATCCAGTAAGACCAATAAGTTTTACACTTTTAGTATTGCCAAGAACAAAGCTTTAATTGGCTATACTTTTAGTCTCTTTTGTTATAAAAATTGTCCCAAAGCAGGCCACTTTCTATGGTGTATGATGCCTGTGATAAGATAAGCATTTTTTTGTGGGTTGGTCTAAATGGTATTAACAACTTTACCAAATTTAATTTTATAAGCAGGTCTCTGCTATGAAAAATGTCAAGATCCCTGTTGCTCTGGAACTACAATCTCAGTTTTTAGGCTCCTTTCTCAAAAAACCAATGACTGTTCAAAATTCCAGGAAAAGCCCTTAGATAACGCTTGAAATGCGCTATATATGTGTGTTTATTATAATTTGTCATTAACAGTTGTTTGGATGAATAATTATTCAGAATGTTTGAGGTGTGAAATATGAAATGTTCTTAAATTATGTTATGTTATTATGTAAATGAGAGGTGAAAACCAAACAATGTGCCAGAAATGGAAATAAAGTTATATCTTATCTTATTAAGTCATTTTTATACAAAATGCAACTTGTGCCTCATGAGCTAAGCGGTCACATATAAGCTGGCAGAAGATAAAAAACCTACGTCTTTTCTGCTTGATCTGCTGAAGATAAAGTTCTTGGCACACTTCGAGACTTTGCACCCCGACCTTTGCTACGGGACCTTGATGTTTTCCTTTTTTTGCTCTTGTGGTCTGTAGCAGGTTCACTTGAGAAATAGATGATCAAACAACAACAAATTATTAAGAATGAAGAAACATATTGGCATGTCATCAAAACTAGTATTCAAATGTCAATTTCAAAGACCAGACTTTGTATTTTTGTAACCCCCAATGGCCATTTATTTTTTAACATGATAAAATCTTTAAATTTTCCTGAAAAATATCATTTTTATTCAACACAACTAATTAGTCTAAATATTGTTAAGTCTAAATTAGTCAGATATGAAAGTCCCGAAACTACCTGTGCCGAATATCTGCTGAAGACCTGAGTATTTTGCTCTCTCTTTTTCAAGTCTTCTGTTTGCCTTGACGTACTAGTTCTTATTCGAGACATTCATCCGTTTGAACTAAGTTACATGCAATTATTTTTGTCCTTGGTGATTTTAAAGACTCCTGTTTTATGACTATTTCAAATATTCACCCGTAGTCAAACCCTATTTATAAGTCTAGTAAGAGATAACACTGCTTTAGTTTTTTAATAACCATAATTTGATGTTAAAACTCAGCAGGGTTTGACATGGTACAATCAAGGTTTAATCCATGTCCAAATTTTTTGTCTTGGTGTGATGCTTTCACCCCACCATGGACGAAAATGATGGTAAGATTACCACAACAACATGTCAATCTTCTCAGCCCAATCAGTCAGCTGACTGTAATGTACGCTCAGAGATAAAATTCGTAGGGTTGTTATACTGAAAATACGATTGTTATTGCCAAATTGGATTTTATACTGCTCATATATATATATATATATGTTACAGTTAAGAT